>CM014735.1:29185949-29362274 GCA_004329165.1 Spatholobus suberectus | reverse complement strand
AAACATTTTACTAATTAAAATATTTTACTAAAAATTAAAAATATAGAAAACGCTATTCTTAATAGCATTTTCTATATTTTAATAATTATAGCCGGCTCACTAAAATGGAAAAATAGTATCTAATTTATATTTATTAAAATATAAAGAACGTTATTAGAAATAGCGTTTTCTATATTTTAATTTTTAATTTTTAGTAAAATATTTTAATTAGTAAAATGTTTAAAAAAATTCAATTTCATTATTATTAAAACATTTTTTATATTAATAGCGTTTTTTAAAAATTTAAAAACTTATTTTTTAAAATTTTAAAAAAATAAACTGAAAATAATTCTAAAACAGGAAAACGCTATTACATATGGCGTTTTCGATATTTTATAAATTAAAAATTATATTTTAATAGTGTTTTCGTTTTTAAAGAATTTTTTTCAGTTTATTTTTTAAAAAAACAAGAAACGCTATTACATATAGCGTTTCCATATTTTATAAATTAAAAATTATATTTTAAAAAATTAAACTAGAAAAAAAATTTAAATTTGAAAACGCTATTACAAATAGCGTTTTATGTATTTTATTAATTAAAAATTAAATACTTTTTTTTATTTTTTAAAAATATTAATCTGAAAAAAATATAAATACTTCTTAAAAAAATTTAAACTCAAATAAATTTTTTTAAAAATCAAATACTTTTTTCTTTTTTAAAAAATAACTAAAAATTTATTAAAAATTGAAAACGCTATTTCTAATAGTGTTTTCAATTTTTATTAATTAAAAATTTAATTTTTTTTATGTTTTAAAAAAATAAATTAAATTAAAAACGCTACTAATAATAGCGTTTTATACACGTGTCCATCATCTTCTTCTGCTTTTTTGCTACGCTGTGTGCCACGTGGGATACGCTAGTACGACTAACGTTTTTGAAAATGCTAGTACTTCTAGCGTATCCTACATGTCATCCCAACTGGCATTTTTTGTGTTTAAATTAAATAAAAAATAAAAAATGCTGACGTGGACTGGAAAACGCTAGTCTGACTAGCGTTTTCCAGCATTAACCAACCTATTTCGGTAATATGTTTCAAAACAACCCCAAACTAGTAATTAGTTTTTAAAAGGACACTACTTTGGTCAATCACCCCTAGGAGAAGTGAATGAAGATCCTCGAGAGGTTGGTGGACCACCTCAAGTTGATGGCTCGAATTTGGACCAAGCTTCGACGTGCATGAAGTATGCACATTGATTTCCTTCCCGTAACGTAAGGTGTGGTGAAGATCCACTTCCCACGTACGACCTAGAAGCTCCTTGATCGCTACAATGATTGTTGGATACCTGTGACAAGTATCCACCGGAGATTTGACTAAGGAAACGACATGAAGAGAATCGGAAAAACAGAGGACTTTCCTGTGATTCCTGTTCCATGCTAACTCTAGACCATTTAGCAAGGCCAATAGTTTTGCCTTCAGATTAACTATCAGCAATACCTATATATCTCCATAGAATCCCACATCCAATGACCCAAAGCTTCACGAAAAAGACCACCGAAGCCCGCAGGACCACGGTGGCCGTGTGTACTACCGGCAACATGCAATGCAACTTGCTGGCCTTGGGCATGTACACATTGAACCCAAGTTTGAGTATGACGGGAGGAGGCTATTGCATTATTCTGAGCGAAGGTCTGCGTGACAAATTAAAGTCACTCATTTCCTGCGCATGCATGACAATGATACGAGGAGTGTCACCCGTTGAGAAAAAATCTCATTATTCCTGTTTTTCCAAATCAATCACAACGTCTTTGGGACTAGAGTGCCCCCTTGTCTGACCATGGCATTCAACCGTTCAAAAATATCATTAATGTACGAATTGTATAAATTGGGAAGATGCAGCATTTCCCAAGTCAAACTGACGTTCCTGCACACAAAAAATAAGTGGAAAAGATCGACTCTCCTCATGGATTCCACATTTGAACAGATGCTATAAAGACGGTGAGAAGTTACTTGCGGGATAGAGAAAATTAAGAATATTGTCAAACATCATCATATAATCTTTTTCTTTTATAATATTTTTTGTTTAACCCACCTTCTTCAGAGTTAAATAGAGGAGAATTTACTAACATATTCGAATGAAACTGAGTTTGAATCCCTTAAGTAAAGACTCAAAATTGAGATGGAAAAAAAAATGGTTAGAAATAAAAATCTCACTAAAAGTGGTAAGTCAGGTTTCCTAACAGTGGAGATTGGTCATCGGCAAAAGTGGCGAACACTTCGCACCTATAACATAGTTACAAAAGAAAAGAGTAAAATTTTTTAAGACAATAAAGTTCTCCCTATCAAATTTTAATGTAATTGTATTTCAGGATTTGAAACTAGAATCATTGCTTGGGTCAAAAAAGTCCTCTACTAACTAATCTATATAATCTTATTTTGATTGTAGATTTAATTCTTTACATATTCACCCTATATATTAAATTAGAATATCTATCTCTCACTAGAGCATAGAGCATTTTTAGTTGTTGTTTTTCAATAAGAGTGTTTCTAGAATTTTTTTTTAACCTCTCATATCTTTTAATCTATTATTTTTAATATCTTTAGTTTTAAATTAAATTTTAATATATTTTTTAAAAAATTATCAATAATTAGAATGACATTGTATCACAATATAAATTATATATTATAAATTTAAAATATAATCTATATGTTCAAAAATATTTATTTATTACGAATTTTAATTATAATATAATTTTTATTATATATTCAAAAGTATTTATTTATTATAAATTTATGTTATATGAAATAAATATTTATTCTGTGCAATGCACAAGTTAAAATACTAATTATACTAAAATCAATTAGAGTTAGCCTAATAATGAAGAATAGTTTGCACAAGGTCTTAAGTTTTAATCTTATTATTATCATTGTACATCCAAAAAAAATACTAAAAAGCAAGATTTTTTGTGCACCAATGAACAAAAATTTGTCTATCATAAAAGTCACCATATTTAAAAAACATTCTCCAATAAAATTTGAATTTAGTAAATACTTATATTACAAGAGTTATGAATTATAGTTTTTATATATTCAAAATAAATACAAAAACTTAAAATTGTTGCTCAAGAAAAAAAAAAATCATACACTTTATATAAGAATTGATCAATAAAATTCAAAACTAAAATATTAGGATTAATTTTTAGAAATTGAAATGATAGAAAAATTAAAGTTTGTGGATAAATTTATTAAATTATAAATTTTTATTGTTTTTAAAAATTATTCTAATGAACTAATTTTTATTAATCTTACGTGATAGAAAAATGGCTAAAATATATTTAGCGTAAAAGCATCATAGAAAGAGAGCAGAGTTACAAGTTCATTGTTGAGTGATATATCTGGAAGCATGAAGCAGAATCAATGAAGGGAGTGTGTGTCTAATTCCAGAAAGTTCAAGTAGTTAGGGGAAATCACTAATGGGAACAGAACCCCCTCAAAATTTGTTACCATGGATGACTTCCCTCAAAATTTGTTTTATTTGCATGATTTATATAACTTGCTGCAATTTCTATTTTAGTTTTTTTTTTTTTGGTTTGCAATATTAGATATGGGATTGAGATCAGATTATCAAATAGTTTCTTTTCATAAATCCTAACAATGTTTCTTTGGGTTTGCAATCTCTTCATTTGAGATTCAGTGATTTCTCTTTGTTTATTACTATTTGTATTCCTCCTAATCAAATCTATAATTTTTTTCCTTGATTTTTAAAGATTTCGTTATAAATACAAATTCTAAATGAACTATATACTAGCATGTGAACTTGAATAAACGAATTTATGCTTGGTTTTTTTTCACTATTTTTTCTTTGTTTTAGTATTCTTTATAATTGTTTTATTGTTACTTTACTTTGTATTTCTAATTTTTTAGTTATGCTACGATGCAATATATGTTGAGTTGCTTAAAAGCTATTGAAGCTAAAGGTAAGCCAAAATGAGGAAGCATAGGCTTTACTGGTATTGACCACTATAAAAATTAACTAAAAGATACTCAATATTTTCATAAAGAAGGTGAAAGCTCGGATGGATTCATGATCACCCAAAAATAACCCCTTACTGTCTTAAATCCAACTTGTGGATGATATGCAAACCTGTAAGATGAATATTATTATTAATATGAAGTTCAATGTTTTCAATCATCAAAATCCTTCGCAGAAAATATAGTGTAATTATGATCATTATTTGGTCCTTAGAATTACTATGCATAATGTACTCAATGAAAGAATAGTTAGATAAATGTATGTGAAAATCAATGCTACCCATGCAATCGTACGAGTATTAAGCTATTAGTTATTAAAATATAACATATTGGTTATGTAGTAAAGAGTTGTGTGCTTTCTTTTAATTTTTCCTTATTTTATTTATAGATCATGTTTTAGGTTGTTACTTAGTATTTTAGTTTTAATTTTTTAGTCACACCTACATGTAAGGGTTAGATTTTCTATCAATGGTGTCTTTTTTTTTCACAAAAATAAAAATAAAAAGACAAAGATAAAAATAAAATTGATTATATTAGGATAGATTTTGTTTTTTCTTTTTCTTTGAAGATGCTTGTTGATTTTAAAATAAGTATATGTGATTTTTCTTCTCTTAAAATTAGCTAACAAACAATCAAGAATATATATATATATATATATGATTAAAAAAGATAAAATAGAACGAGTAAAGATAAAAAAAGTTAAACAAAAGACATTTTCTTACTTTTTTTTGTTTTTAATTTCTAAATTATTGTTCATTTGTCTTTACAAATGTTTTATATCTTTTACTAACAATTATTTCGTTTCATATGCTTCATTTGTTCAATAAGATTGTTAAGTAAAATTATTTTTCACTATAAAAGGTTTGGGTGCAATTGTTATTCTATATTATATTATAATTTTTTTTTACTATATGTAATTTTTAATATGATTATTTTATTTTTTATAATTTATTTTTTAATATATTATATAATATTAAAATATATCTAACTTTAATTAATTTAATTACTATTAAATTTTTTATGATAATTAATTATAATAACAGAATTTACATATACATGTAAGTACGTCGGATACAAATCATTTTAAATTATTAATGATTTGTTTCTAATGTTTTTCTCTAATTCCAAATCTTTATGAACATATTGTGGATTGAAAAATCTACTTGAAAAGAGTAAAAATCCAAACCTTAATATATTTTTGAAATTTCTTTTAGCAATTTCAAGTTTGGTTTCCTTTCTCCTTAATTACTTTGGATAATAGCTAATTTTATTTTGTGCTTCATAAAGGCCGAAGATGGTGAATAAGGGTAGGCTACGATTAGCAGAGGAGAAATTCAAAAGATTTATTGGCTGTTGACTTGATCATCTCTCGTATAGAGCATATTTAGATTAAATTGTTTTTAAATATCTCTAATTTGTTTGGTAGAAAAAATATTGTTGATGTTTGTATTCAAATCTTAAAAGATTACCTATAAAGCTGATTTTAAGTAAAATAGTAGCTAATAATATTCTAAATCTTATTACAGTGAGATTAAGTTATTAAAACTGATTAAGATTCATTGATAATGAATTAACAAGTTTAGGAAAAAAAGTTGGATTAAAAAGGACGTTAGACATTTCACATTGACTAAAGATACGAACAAAATAAAGTATATAAGTGGGGAGCAATCCTTACTTCTTGAGCTAGTAGCTTTTAAGGTTGAATTAGGTTCAAATCCAAAATTATAAGATAATATTTGAGCCTATCCTAATGATTGTTGTTGAGTCTAATGGGCCACCCATTATCGGGTTGTTACTGGACCACTCGTAAATGTCTAATTATGCAAACTTTATGCTGAAGATGTTTAGTCCTCGGTTGGAGATTTCATGTTGACTAATAATATGATCAAAATTTTAAAAAAGAAGCCAATCTAAACTAGATTTGAAGCTTAAAGTGGAAAATATATTAAAAATGGGTAAAAACAATAATTTTGTGTTTATTAATTTAAAATATTTTTTAAAATTTTAAATTTAGTTAAAATAATTTATTTAGGATCAGATTTGAAGAGAAATTAATTTTTATGACTTAAAACAAATCAAATACTAATAAACTAGAAATTACTGAACTTACGGGGCAAAATAGTAAAATCACCTCTAAAATACTTAAAAAAATTCATAGAACGTCATATTCTGTACTTATAATATATTTTAAATTTTTTGTTAAAAAAAATCAAGTTAAAAATCCTTGTAATTCTCTTGAAATAAAATTTTGAAGTTAAGAAAATGTTATTAAAATAATAGATTATTTTAGTAACTTAGAAAATTTTAAAATACTTGTATTTTGGGCTTTTATAGAATAGTTCATATTAAAATATTAATTATCTGCTTAATATTTAATAAAGAATTTTCAAGTAGAGTCTTGCCTAATTTTAAATTAAGACTATAATACAAGTATTACACACGTGCTTAATAAATCCTGTAAGGTAAAATATTTATAAAAAAATTAGTACAAATTGTAATGACATATTTTAAGACTCTAATTAAAAAGTTTGTGATAGTCGGATCTAAGTAGAGAACCACTTTAATGTAATAGTGCTTTTTGTGGCCATTGGTGGTCTGTGTGTCGATTTTAAGACCGTAGAGGTGTGACACATATTAGATTTTAGTTTATCTCAACTTAAAGGATTTGAAAGTGATAACTAAAATATAATATCAGTGTGTACATTGTTGTTGTCATGCATATATATGCATGTGTCAAGTTGTTGGTAATAAGCATACATTATATCATTTGACAGGTGAAGGAAGGCTAGTGGAAGTCATTTGATAGACCTTGATGATGTGCGAGCATGTGATTCCACAAGAGACTAGGTCTATGCATCCTCACGTTGTGGTAGCGACTACCTCTACACCACACATCCTAACAAAATTGTGGTTGCTTCCATTAATAAGAGTTTGGTGTGTCCGCTAAATAGTTTTGACACATGTTGTGCTTTTGGACTAGTGGGTCTTGTTGTTATATTTTTACCATGTTAGGGGACATAGTCAATTGATCACATAATAGGAAGTTGTTAACTTCATGGAGTAGTGTCGGTCTCATGCATAAGCATTTGGTTTGATTCACATTGACGTCATATGATTGATATCTGTTATGTGTTTTTGATGTTGTAATTGTAGATATGAGAACATAGGAATGTTTAACATGCAATGCACTTGTATGTCTATATTTGCATAAATTGTTGTTGTGTTTGTTGTGTATCATTTGCATTTACTTGTATAGTACTTGTGTTTGTATGCTCACCCTTTCTTGTTTGTTTCCAATTGTTGATGTTCATGGTTCCTACATTCATGGACCAGATGATGAGGCATGGAATGCATCTTAGGTTACTCCTAATCAACTTCCTCAAAGACTCTAGAGGGACTGAAGACATGTGCTATTACGAAGGCTGCCACATGAGATATGATGGAGAAATCAAGTATACTTTTGGTCCTTATGTTTTCTCGGTGTTCTCATTCATGGTTTGGTCAACTATAGAGTTTAGCTTTCTGATATAAAGGGTATGGCAAGCTCCATAATGCTCCCCTCATGATGACTTAGAGGTTTCATCAGCTTGTGATATAAGGTCACGCCTTACCGTTTATTTGTCCAACTCTAAGGATACATTGTATTAGTTGGGTAATAGTGGTAGTCAACTTGGGATGTAGGAATTGTCTATGTGGGAGTTCTTCTGATGTGTTTTTATGGCCTATATCTTTGCGTTCTATTGTATTTTATCTATCATCTCATTGGACTTTTTATTATTTGGTCATGTACATATTATTCACGTCATCAGTTATAACACCTTTGGATGCGAGATAGATATTTTATATTTCAAATATATACATACATACTACACTACACACACTATATATATATATATATATATATGATGTTATTCAAGATTTCATATATTTTATTTCTTTTAATATTTGCTTGTTCGCAAATATGGTTTTTGCATGTTAAGCTTAAATTGAGCCATGATCAGATTAGGCTAGAAAATCATAGATTTAATTCGTGTTCAAAATTTAAAGCTTAAGCCCTACATTTCATCAAGTAGTTTCGGGTTAGGCCAATCATTAATTATAACGGGTCTGGTCAAAAAACTCATGTTCAATTCATGCTTCTAAAACGAGGCTTAAGCAAGGTGAAAGCCCAATTTATTTGAGTTTTTTGCGGGCTAAGCCAAATCTGTCATGATAAGATTAGGCTAAAAAGGCTTAGATTTAATTCATGTTTAAAATTTAAAGTCCAAGCCTTCCATGGAGTGGAATTGCACCGGGTCAGTCGTGGACTCAAGGAGAGTCATAGGCTATAGTGAGTTGGGCCTAAAAGCCTAGATTCAATTCAGGATTATAAAATAAGGTTTAAGCTTGGTGAAAGCTTAATTTGTATGAGCTTTTATATGCTAAGCCATGATAGGATTGTGATTGGATCATGCTAAAAAGGCCCTTATTTGATTCATACTCTAAATTAATAGCTCAAGCCTTATATTTCATTGGATAAGTTTGTGTCACGTTAGTCTACCTGACCCATTTTTCATCTCTAGCAAAGACTGAACAAGAGGCAGAAAAGACTAGGGAAAGGTGAAGAATAGTGAAGGAAAGTACTAAAATAAATAAGACAACTTCTTTAAAAAATTAAAACTATAATTAATTTTTTTTTCTATTTCCAAATGTGAGTTAAAACAATTTTAAAACTCATTTAAAAACTATTTCAATTGGTTATAATCTAAACATGTTTTGTTTTCAAATTTAAGTTTGAAAACAAAAACTAAAAACTTACAACAACCCCAAACAAGGCCGTAGAATTTGAGTTTTGGTATAATTCAACCCTAAAAGTTAGTTTAGGAGGTGAGAGTTGTCCTTCACTTATATAGTCGTTGTAAGATCTCTCCAACACATCTCCTAATGTCAAAGACTAGACATCTGAAGTATAAAATTTGTAGGACTGAACATCTGCAAGTGGTCTGATAATGACTTGATAACGAATGACTCGATAAGTCCAACAACAACTATAAACAAGTTGTATTGTTTTAATTTTTGAATTTAAATTTAACTCAATCTCAAAAGATAATTATAAAATGAAAAATACTTCTTACTTAGGGTGTATTTGGTAGAGAGGAAATAAATAGAAGGAAAGGAAGGGAAGACGTGAGAAAAGAAAAGAAGAGAAATAGGTAAAAAATAGAGTAGAAGTTAATGTTGTTTGGTTAAAGAGAAATAGGTAAGAAATAAAGTAAAAGTTAAGGTTATTTTAATTATTATTATTTATTTTTATCATTATTATTATTATTATTATTATTATTTATTATTAATAATAATATTTATTTTTATTATTAATATTATTTTTATTATAATTAATATTATTTATTTATTTATTTATTATTATAAGGGATGGGGATCGGTTATCCCAAAAAAAAAAGATGGGACCAAATCGATTTAGTGAAATACTACATTGATTTGTCCTTTTCTTCATTTAACAGGTAGAAAATCAATTTTGTTGTACAATAAAATCAATTTTTTTACACTTGAATTAGATTTCCATACAATTTTTCACGTGGGTCTACATATTTTTTTAAATATTTCTACGCTTTTCTTTGTTACCAAACCAACAAAATTATTTAATTTCATTGTTCTTCTCTTCTACATTATTTTGCCGCAACTAAACCAACCCTTATAGTCAGTTCTATAACGATATCCAACAAGTATAAATTCATGCATTACTTTGTAATTCTGGGCGCAAAATGCATTATTTGTTTTCTAGAAAAGTTTAAAAGTCGCCATACCCATGCTCTTTTTTTCCCATGATTATTGGCAATCACCCTGATGCTCCTGAGTACAACACTGACAATAATAACTCACAAACAAATGCTTCGAAGTTTGAGCCAGGCAATGCAAGCGTGATGGGGTGATGCAAGTGGTGAAGCACAAGTCAAATATTAGGTACGTAGTCTATTCCATGTAAATGCCTCCAGCAACCAGGATTCCCGATTCTGGCACCCCAATGCTCATCTCTATCTTTCGCTCCCGTACCTCTTGCGTAATGCATTTGTCTCCATTTAAGGGAAACTTTTTCGTTTTTTCTTTTTTCTTTTTTCTGGTTGAATCAAACTTCAGCGATTAATTATTAGTTTCAAATAATTTTTTCGTCTTTATAAAATAAAGAATTTTTTATTTTAGTTTTTTATTTTTATCCTTATAATATTTTTTATTTAATTTTAGTCTCTGTCGTTAGGTTTGACCATTAAATCTAATAGAAGGATTAAAAGAGAAAACGTAAAAATTATAAAAATCAAAAAATTAAGAGGACTAAAATGAAAACAACAAAAATTAAAAGAACTAAAACAAAAACAATCTTATATTATAGGGACTAAACATTTATTTAAACCAAATTTATAAAAATTAAACCTTCAAACATTGTAAATGCACTAATGAGGGACAAAAAAATTAAACTTATAACAAATGCACTAGTGACCAGCCAAAAAATTATAAATTACATCGACACTCCTCAATTATTTGAAAATCATTAAACTGACACCCCTTATATATTACACTAATTAACACCCTTTATACATTACACTAACACCTTATGTTACCTAAGAAACACGTTACATTGTGTACTCCTATAAGGAGTGTTGCTATAGATGTTAAAAAATAAGAGTGATCATGTGCAACGTTAACAAACTTTAAGAGGTGCAATGTGCTATTGTAATATGCTCACATATAATAATTACATAGTGCATCCTTCTTTTTTATGCTTTCTTTTTTTATTCTACGCTCATTTGTTACCATTCGTTTTGATAGCTCTGTCTTGTTTTATGTTTCATTTTTGTTGCACTCCATTTGCTATATTTGCTTTATAAATTAAAGATGATTGCATCATTGCATAACTTCTACAAAGTTGTATGCTTAAAGTTTAATTTTAATATTTTTTTTTGCTAGTCACTAATGCATTCATTGTAAATTTAACTTTTTTACTCTCCATTAGTGCAATTACAGTTTTTAAAGGTTTAATTTTTATAAACTTGGTTTAAATAATTGTGTAGTCCTTATGATATACGATTGTTTTCGTTCTAGTCCCCTTAATTTTTTGGTCTCAATAATTTTTGTGTTTTCTCTTTTGGTCCTTCTGTTAGATTTAACAGTCAAACTGACAGCAAGGACAACAATGAAGATATTTGAATACTTCCTTAAGTTATTTGATTACTTGTCCCTGAAAGTGAAAAATATCATTTTCTAAAGTATTTTAAGTCATTTCAAAGAACATTTAAGTATGAAAATACTTCATAACCAATTTAAAACATTTTAAGAAGCCTATATCCCATTTAAAAATATTTTTCATAAACATTTTCATAAAACTAAGGGGAAAACGAATTGCCAAAGTACACATGCACTCAATGATAAGTACAACAAGTCAATAAGAAAGTAACAAATACAACTCAAATAGAATACAGTCAAAAGAGGATCAAGGAGAGGGAATCATCAAAACATAAAACTATCCTAATGGAGAGCTCATGCAATGTAGTATCATCCTCTTCATTGCCTAATCATCTACAATCTCCTGCATAATCAACTACATTCATGTGCTAATCTCCCTACTTGGTTCATTAATCGGTAGCCTAAGGCGTTGTGCTTTCATAAGAGCTTGATCAGTTGGAATTTTCACTTGTTGAAAAACAAGTTGGTTTCTACAAAACCAAGCTGTCCACAACAAGTTGAAAACCTCCCCTATAAAATCTGTATCCCTAACCTGTAGACAATACAAGAGCCAATTGGAAAAACTTGTATCTTCACTTATTGTTATCCTTGCACTTATGGTAGATGCAAACCACAACCTCCTCACTTCTTCATACAGTAATAATGCATGAACAGTGGTTTCATCTCTTTCCCCACATCTTGGGCATGCTGGATCCAACTGCATCCCCCGCCTATAAAGATTTCTCCGCACGGGGTAAATGTCACGGCATGCCCTCCAAACTAGATTTTTACACTTCGATAGCGCATTAACCGTCCAGATTTTGTGCCATAGATTACTCGAAGGTGTAGTTGTGGAAGCTTGGTTAGCCTGAATCATATTCATTGTTTGTTTGTACCCAGACTTCACAAAATAAAGCCCATCTTTTGTGTGCTTCCAAATCAGTCTGTCCTTGGACACCACCCTTCTCAAACGTATAGAAAGAATTTGGTTCACTATGGTTGGTTCACTATTTGATATTAGCTTGGTTCTTAATATGCTTATTATATTAGAAATTCCACCTTTTCATTTATGTTTTAAAAGATATTCTTAATTGTTATATGAATATTAGCTCTTTGTGTATCATTTTCTTTCTCTATCTCATCTTAACATTATTTCTCCCATGGCCCATTACATCAAAAGAAAAAGTCATTTAGATATTAGCATATATTTAAAATAAATTGTAGAGATTTGGTTTCCTTCCAAGCCTATGGTAAGACTTTTGCTTAAGAGAAATTGAGAGTCTTAATTGAACTCTTAAACACTTTGAGAGAAAATGGAGATGAGTACTTAATTGATGAATGGGATTAATTTTAAGGGACCTAAGCCTGTAGTTGGATTTGGTCAATATTAAACTCTATTATTTATAATTGCATGTGGTTTTCACTTGGATTTATTCATATTTGGGAACTCTCGTTTAGTGAACTTTTCGACTTTTCTAATTATCTCTTTTTATAATTGACTGAGATTTTCATCTAGAATCATTTATTGGTTTCTCATTCATATCTAAAATCACTCCTTCATATTTTCCCTTGGTTTGCCTTCGGATTAGTTCATGTCTAGAATCACTCATCCTTTACCTATGGTTTTTGATTATTAAAAGCATATCCAGGATATTAGGGATCACTACATTAGGGATCACATTCAAGAGAAAGTGTTAAATTTATAAAAAACATACAATCAGTTAGCCTAAATTCACTAAAACCTCATTTGAGGAAAGAGAATGAAGCAATTACTCAAGGGGAGCAATCTAGAAGAAACTAAAAAACAAAGGTGATATGCTTAAAACACTTAGGGAAGCAAGCTTGGTTTGTCATCGTCAAAAAATGAAGGATTGAAGAACACAACTTCTTGTTGTTGAGATATAAAGGTTTTGATGAAGATAACCCAAAGAAAAGAAGTTTTATCCCCGAGTAGGAACATTTGTAAGGCTTCTCAATTCAACTACAATGGACTCATTAGGATAATTTATAAAACCTAAAATTAAATCAATATTTTCCTTATACAACTGATTTTCAAATATTGTGAAAACTATTAAACACATTTTGAAAATCTAACATTTCTAAAAGATTGGCTCATGAAAATGATTTTGAAACACAACATTAAAATAATGTTTTTCTAAATCAAGAAAAAATATTTATGAAATAATCAAACATTGATAAATCTATTTCATGAAATATAAAATTAAATTTGATTAATTTCTCCTTAAAAATATTAATGGAAAACTGGTTTTTGTGATTTAAGTCGAGATAATCAATTATCAGCTATACAACATCATTTATAATTGATTATTCATCAAGATAATCAACTACCTCTATGGATAATTGATTATCAGCAATGTGCAATTCGTTTATAATCAATTATACTTTGTGACAATCGATTATTAGCTTGTAAAAATACAAAAATATGATATCTAAATTTAATTCTTATATCTTTTATAATAAATATATTCAAATCTTTATATTTTTCTTCTTAATCTCAAAATCAATTAAAGGATTTTTGAATTATCAAATTGCTAGGCTACCTTTATTAAATTCTTATTATGAAAAGGAATGGTTTCTAAGCTTCTAAACTTATGAATTGAGAGAAAGAAATAAGGAATTAAAAAATATTCTCTTCAACCTCTCCTGTTGGGTTAGAGTCATAGTTGCGTTTCAATTTGTGTTTATCATCATTATATAAAATGAATCTTTACTTTTGGTTTTCGTTATTTGTCAAAAGGGTGGTGTTTTTACTTTTTTCTAGGATGTGATATTCCTAAATTGTTCAGAATGTGGTACCCTATGATTTTACTAGGGTATGATATCCCTAGGGTTTCATACTTTAATATTATATCCTATAAATAATTCAAATTTGATTATATTTTTTTTACTAAATTTCTTACTTTTAAGTTGTTAAAAATATTTTATATATTAAATATATCAAAACTCTTTAAATATTTAGACAATTTTTTTTTAAATATTTTAAATAAAAATTAGCGAAATATTAAATTCATTTAATTTTAAAAATACACGAGATTAATTAATTAAAATATCAAACCCTTTCTAATTAGGGAGACAAAAACGTATTTAAGGCAATAAAAAAATGAAATTACATCTTTTGAATAATAATGAAAAATATGGTAGGACAAAAAACATCCTCAACGTAGTTTTTTTCATTGAGGTTCTTAAATGGTCTCATTTGTACACATTATTCATTTTTTTTACCTTTTTTCAATTTAAGCACCCAATTCCTCTAATCTAGTATCTCCAAAAAAATTACTAAATAAATCTCACAAAAAACCATAATTATTTTCTTCTTTCATTAATATTTTACCTTGATGGACCATAAAAAATTGAGCTGCAACTGTTGAACCAAATAAACATGATACTTAGTATATGTTTAGATTAAAGTTTGCAAACTTAAGTTTGAATGAATTTTATTTACAAACTAAATTTGTAAAAGCAATCTTGATATTATTTTCAAATGAAACTTGGTTTCAAGCCAAATTTAGGTATACAAACATACTTTTGAGAGAAATCAAAATATCACGAATCCGATTTCACTGAAACAAACATAAGTTAAAAGAGACTAAACGGTAAACCAAATATAATCATTGGTTTAGCACTTTTTGTTTTTTTTTTTCACCGATGCAGATGCCCTTAGGATGCTTCAAAAGCACGATGAGTCAGGGATGAGAAAGAGAAAAAAAAATTGTTTGTCGCGTAGTGGAATTGTGCAGCATGTGAATAATTTATCCATTAATACTCAATGGGAACAGGACAGCCTCCAGCTCACTGCACAGTGCACGATTGTCTGTCAGTAGAAGCGGAGAATCTCCATCTTAATACTGTGACGTAATCAACAAGTTTTGATCCTTACCTAAGTAGCTATTCCTCAACCCGAGTGAAATTTTAAGTAGAGAATGGCTACCTTTGGTATAGAAAAAACATAAGGGAAGAGGAAGAAAAAAAGTAAAAGTAAGTAGAATTGAATTATTTGATAAAGTAAAAGTGTGAAGAAATTTAAAAAAAAAACATGTGGGACATACAGTAAAAATTTTTGTTACTGTTTTACAAAGAATTGCACAAAAATAAAGTCGTTGTCTACATGTTTTGCTAGGAAAAGTAAGTAAATCAATTTACTTGTTCAAGTAAGTAAATCGATTTACATGCTTTATTATTATTATTATTATTATTATTATAAAAAATAAAAAATAATAATAATAATTAAAATAAAAAATAATTTTAAAAAGTTAGTTTTCTTTTTATTTCTCTTTAACCAAACAACCTTAACTTCTCTTTTATTTTTTATATATTTCTCTTCAACTAAATAACCTTAACTTTCACTATATATCTCTTTTTTTCTTTTCTCACCTCTTCCCTTCCTTTCCCTCTATTTCTTTTCTCTCTACTAAACACACTCTATGAGCAGGAAAGATCAATTTAGCAGTATTTTATAAGATAAATTGTACTTTTTGGTTTTTTTATAATTTTTAATTACCGATTTTAGTCTTTTTATTTTAATTTTGTAATTTTAGTTCTCTAATTTTTAAAAATCTATAATTTTGATCTTCTTATTTTTAATTCTACTGATTTTAGTCCTTTAATTTTTAAAAATTTATAATTTTGGTCGTCTAATTTTAGATTAAAATTTTAAAAATCACAAAAATTTGTGATTTTAGAAAGACCAAAATTACAAATTTTTAAAAATTGAAGGATTAAAATCGTGAAATTAAAAATAGGAGGATCAAAATTATGAATTTTTAAAAATTGGAGGACTAAAATTGCAGAATTAAAAATAGAGAGAGAAAAATTGCAAATTGAGAATTATAAGGACCAAAAGTGTAATTTAGCCTATATCATATTATAAGAAAGAAAATTAATTTAATTTGTCTTAGTTATACTTTTTATTAGTTTAATTTAAATTATATACATTTTTTAATTTTTAATTTTTTAAGTTAATTAAGCTTTTTATTTTAAAATTTAATAAATTTACTTTACATCGATTTTTTTTATTTGTAATTTTCAATTTTTTATTTTTCTTAAAAAAATTTACAACTTTAATTGATTAAAGTATTTCCCACTCAATTTAATAATTAAAACATCAAAATTTTGCCTAAAATAAGAAAAGTTCATAATTTCTTATCAAGGATCAAAATGATTAATTAGGACTTAATAAAATTAGGCTTAAATATACTTTTCCTATAATATATGCCTTTTTGGTTTTGGTCCTTGTTAAAATATTTTTTTTAAAATGTTCCTTGTAAAATTTATTTTTTTATGTTTTGTCCTTGTTATTTCGTTTTTTAGTTCTTATAATATATTTATTTATTCATCTTGGTCCCTATAATATTTTATTTATTTTGAATTAGTCCCTTTGGAAAGAAAATGATAGGAACTAAAAACAAATTATTCAAATATTACAAGGACAAAAATGAAAAAATGATTATTTTACAAGGACTAAAATAAAATAACAAGGACAAAAATAAAAATGAGAAATTTTACAAAGACCATTTAAAAAAAAATAATTTTATGAGGACCAAAACTAAAAAGGGATATATTACAAGGACCAAAAGTATATTTAAGTTATAAAATTAAAAATTAAATTATTAGAGGCAATGTCAACAATTAAATTGACCAAGAATTATTGATTTCAATGTGATCTTGGTTTTTTTAGTGTCTGTGGTTTCATGTTTCAATGTGATTTTTATAAGCAAATAGTTATAACTTTCACATATTAAAAGGTGATTACTTTATTCTTAATAAGTTTCCAAACACAATATTTGTTATTGTTGTATGATGACGGTAACCAAGTTTGAATCTAAAATTTTATGTAAACTATCCAAATGTTTGTCATCTATCATTTTTAGGCACAATTAATTGAAAATATATACTATAAAAAATAAAATAAAATAAAATAAAATAAATGAAAAAAGAAACAAAGTAACTTGTAACGGAAAATATAAAACATGTGATTCTCAATTATTTCAAGTAAAAGCTTCTTCATTTGTTCTAGTTAGTTTTTATTGTTTCAACTAGCATATATAAAATTTAGGCTATGTTTGAATGTTGAGAATGTGTTTTCGGAGATTCTAATGCATATTCTCAAATTCCGAAACATAAAATAAAGAAGAAAGAATTTGTTGTTTTAAGAGGAAAAAAAAAACTTTTAAACTCCACCAACTGACATCTAAACATACACTTAATGAAATTGAGAAACTTTCATAAACTAAAGTTAAATGTTGTTACAATAATCAAAAGAGAAATGTCTATGTTCAGGAAATTGTATATTAGAAGACCTAATAGATAAAAGACATGTTTGAGTTTAGAATTGGAAGAAAAGAGAAAAAATAATCATAAAATAAATACATTTTATTTTTACTCACATAAAATAAAAAGAATGTAACTAATAAATGATGAAGAATTTTAATATAATATTCAATAAATTACATTTGTATTTAGTGAATGTATTTAAAAACAAATTTCAAAAAGATATTTTTATTTTTTAAATATTCAATTAAATTAGCTCAAAAAATTTTAAAAATGAAAAATTATTTAAAGGAATTCTACTTAAATAAATTAAAAACAAAAATTCATAGACTAAAAATAAGGAACAAATTAAAAATATAATTCAGCCTTTATTTTGGCTTTATACAAAATAAAAAAAAAGTTTAAGTATTAGTTAGTGATTATCGCACAAGTCAATCTAATTTTAATAGTAACTAAAAATAGTGCAACATTTCACTAGTTCAGCTTTTATTTTTATAAGGTTAAAGTATCACACTTTTATATGTACATACAAAAAATATATGTTTCTGGAAATAATCTCTTTACCTGTTGGTTGTTAAGTAACTAAGTATATATATATATCTCTAACCTCAAACTCTATCAGGTGAGAGCTTCATGCACTAACCCTTTTCTATACACGCACACACACACACACACACACACACACATATATATATATATATATATATATATATATCCACTTTTAAGGCTATATTATTTGGGAAATAAGAAGCATAACACTCTTATTTACTTATTTATATTTTACGTAATTATTGCTAACTTCAATTACTTAAACTATTCTTTATTAATTTATATTTTAAACAAGTCTAACTTTTTTGTCATATGACAATTTGCTCATTTGATTTTTTTAATTTTTTAATATATGTAAAAGTAATAAATTTTGTTATTATTATGTAAATCACGAAAGAAAGGAAATAAATTATTTCCCCTCTTCCTTATTTTTTTGATTATTATGTTTTTATTTCATTTCAAATATTACATTTAATGTTTGTATAAAGGAAAAAAAATCTAAAGTTTAATTTTTGTAATATAATAATTCAATACATATAATGTTTATTTATTAGACATGTTATAAAATAATTCATCAACTAGATTATATCAACAGAAATATAGGTATTTTTATTTCATATAAATATAAATAAATTATAGTAAATTTTATTTTATTTTAATTTTTACTATTTCATTAGTTTTACATATGATATAGGAAAGATGTTAACTTAAATGATTTAAAATTAAGTAAAGATAGCTTTGATAAATAGAATAAAAGTATAAATGTGAAGAATGTAAATAAACATAGAAAAGTGTCAATACCCTCATCTTACTTTAAAATCTGAAACAAACATAAAATAACATACGATAAGCTTGTGGGTAAAACTTGAAAGTAGTTATAGATTCTAAGGTCCTTTAACTTGATTGTAGGAATTTAAAATCAAATTTTGCCTTTATTCTTCCTTTCATATCGATAAGTAAAAAAAATTTGCAGTTAAAAAATTAAAATGTTCATGTTTACACCTAAAAGCAACATTTATGTTTTTAATCCTACAAAATAGGGTACTTTTAATTTTTGTCTAATTAAAGAATTATAACTAAATTATTTCGTTTTAATTATATGAAATTAGTGTCTACTATTAACTTAGATTTGTTAACTGGTGACAAGACTAACAAAATGTTATGTCATCAAGTTTATGTAACGCTAATAAACCCAAGTATCATGTGAGATGTTAAAACAATCCACTATGTTGGCACCCATTCATATCAGCATCCACGTGATACAGTTAGAATAGAGGTACTGATATACCATTATTTTGACATGTCATGTACCAATTGGGTTTATTAGTGCCATATAAACTTATTGACATGATATTCTAATAATCATGTCATACTAATTTAAAAACATATAGACTAATATGATATAATTAAAAAATTAGAAGTAATTAAATTTTTTGTTAAGAATTAAACTTTAGATGTTCTCATAATAATTAAAAACATATTTAAACCTTAAAGGATGAGTGGACGTGCCTATTTGTTGGGTGTAAAATCACTTTTTGAGCAGAGAAAAAAAAAATTACATGTATGACCACATTAGTTAAATTATAATTATAATTTTTATTATCATGAAATATTTTAGGTACTATGCTTTATGAAGTTATTTTAGAAGTGTAGAGTTTCAGCCTCGACATAGACATTAACCTCTAAACTAACCTTTTCAACTCATGTAAAGATCACTTTGTCGCAAATTAATACTCGTGATTTCAACCACAACACAATGCGCCTATGTTTAATTAATAGTGTTATGATTTTTCTACACCTAAAAGTTAACATGGTTCATCTTTTGTCCCCGCTAAAATAAAAAAGCAAAACTTTAATAGAAACTTTTTACTTTCCTTTTTTACTCTCTATGCTCTTCATAATCATATCATCCATGAATCACGGAGTCGAGATTTGGGAGAGTTCAAATATTTTTAAGAATTTAATTTAACTACGTTATCCTTTAATTATAAATTGTCTTATTATATGTTTATTGGTACTAAATAAATAATACAATATTATAAAATTAAACAAACAATAACTTATATTTTCTTTTTTTCTTTGGTAACCGTTGTAATTAGAGTTTTTGATTTCGGGTAGGATCTCAAGATATCCTTATAAGCTCTGGTCTTTTTGGTCAATTATGAGATTAATCATCGATTTGAAGCTTAGTTACACTTATTTTCTAAAACTATATATATTAATTATAACTTAATCACTCTATTTTAAATAATTTTTATATAAAATTGTGTTTTTTTTTAAAAATATTTTAAATATTTCTTTTATAAATATCAATCTAGTTAAGTTTTCCTTTATTAAAATATGAACTTAAAATAAAATGAAAGAAAATGCAATGCAAAAATGAATCTTCGAGCACAAGTCAATGAGAGATATATTGGAAATGGTGTAGAAATATAATTATATTGTAAATTATATAATCATAAAATTAAAAAGGTTATACCAATGGGTCTAGCAGATTACACTTTGAGTTTAATTTTGATATTTTATAATATTTTTTAAATTGTCAAATAGTTAGAAATTATTTTATGTATAATTTTAAAATAATTATTATAAAAGTTAATGTTAGATCAAAAGATGATCTATAGCTCTTAAATTTTTAATAATAACAAACAATATATAAGAATTTATTTTTATAAGAAAAGAATGATGAAAAGTTGCTTTCCGATATTTGAATGTCACATATTAAGTTTGTCTGTTATACTCTTTTTAATTCCTTTGTTTGCATAGTCATATATATATATATATATATATATATATATATAGTATGTATGTATGTATGTGTGTATGTGTGTATGTATGTGTGTATGTGTGTATGTATGTATGTATATGTGTGTGTGTGTGTGTAAATTGAATCTAACTCAAATTAAATTAAAATCCTAACAAATTAAAATTGTAAAATAATATAGAGTTAAAGAGTAAAAGTTGAACATATCAATAAAAACTCATACTTATTAAATTTGGAATAAGATGCTTTATTACATAAGAAAATAGGATATGTACTGATAGTGTAAAGCAATTTTATAAGATAAAAAAATTAATGAAATAATTTATACCTATGTATAATTTTAAAATTTCTGTTTTAATTTTTTTAAAAATATTTTAGATTGAATTAAAAAAATTTTAAAAAATGAAAATAGAAAATTTTGAAAAATACCGCTTTAAATCGGTTTCTATATTGGTTTTAACCGATTTTAGAATTAATGATTCTTTATCAATTTTTACCAATTCTGAGACGGGTTGATTTTTTTAGAATTAATGAACCAGTTATTAAACCAATTTCCAGTCAAATTGGTAGAATCGCTTGATGCAATCCCATTTTCAAAACAATGTAATTGTAGAAACGCAGGAAGACAATTCTGAAAAATAAGAGACAATTGAATAAAATATAAAATCGGAGATAATCCTATACAATAGTTATACATTAAAACTAATCAAAGATAATATCATGACTAATCCTAATTTTAATTACAGTATCAAACAGATCTTGACAATATCGTTACAGATCTTGACAATATCGTAACAGTAATTTAGAATATTATGTAAAACTCAAATAAGAAAGGGGTAAAATTACTGGTAAAGATGGTAATTAAGATTTTCCCATGGAGCCCGCTAATTATAAAGGGGAACTTCTCCATGAAGTCCATTAATGATAAAAGCTAATGGGACGGTATCAGGTGGCGATCGTGCCTATGTCGGTGAGTCTTATCCATTATATTACCTAAATGGGGGGTCTTTATGCTCAACTTTTGTGTCAAAATAAAGTAACCACTAATCACTACAATGAGAGCTTTTGGAATTGTTCCCACTTCCCATATAAAGAAGAAAATAAGTCTTTTATCAAAAAGAAGAAGAAGAAGAAGAAAATAAGTCGCCCCTCGTTTGAGTATTTTTCACGTGTCGAGGTCAGAAAAGCGCATGCATTACTTTTCGTACAACTGTAATTAACGTCCTTTTGATCTGCTACATCCAAAAAAAAAGTGAGAGAGCGAATATGTTTCAATTTTTTTTTTTTAAATTAAAACTAGAAGAAGAAAATAAAGAATTACTGTTGCCTAATTCTCAAACAGCTTATTATTATAGTAAGTTTACTTTTTTATATCTTATTTTTATTTTTTAATCAAAATTTTTTATATTTTCTATTAAATTATTTATCGTATTTATTATTATTTTCCTTTATCTCACTGATCATGTCACCTCCAAGAGTGGGGTGTAGATCCGCCATTGTTCTTCTCAAAACACTCAAATATTTATTTTATGATTTTTTTAAAAAATCGACAGACTTGTAAGACACGATAATTATCTACTAGACTACTTTTTCATTTTTTTCTATTCACATGCTTACATTGTAACCTATGTTTGGTAGGAGAAAGTTTGTGAGGAAAGAAGTAGAAACGAGAAAGAAAACGTGATAACTAAAGCTGTCGTTACTCATTAGTTTTAAACAAGATGAAATGAAAAGAAATAATGGAAACCACGTGTAAGAAAAATCTCAGACATGGGAAGAAAAGGAGTTTAACAATATCTATCAAGTTCTGGCTAAATTTGCGCCTCAAAATAATAACCAAAAAAAATAATAATCAACCACTTGTTCACGTTATAAAGAGGATAGAACTTGGGAAGTCTTGCCACAGCAGTTTAGCATCAACAAGGCAACAATAAACCCTTTCTTTCGCATCCACACTTTCGACAATGAGCATAATCATGTCTACCAAGTCGTCGCTAAAGGCTCTCGTTCAAAGTGCTGAGAATGAGCACAACCCACTAACCATGTCTGATGAACAGATTTTGGAGCAAATTTACTCAACCCATGTCCATAGTGACACAAAGTTTGATGTGGACTCTCTTTTCACCCTTGTTGAGAACACTCTTAGACGTTCAACCCACATTGTTGACAATGTTGTCCAGGTATACAACCTTTTTCACTTTCTTCTTTCCCTCCATGTTTTTTCTTCAAATATTCATGCACTTAATTTAAATAAATTTTTACAGGGATCCCATGCAAGCTTGGAGCACATAGATGACAAGATCCCCCAATTCAATTCACCACTCTGTACCCTAAAGCAGATTTCTTCTGAGGTCATCATTCATAGATCTAAATTAAAAAGAACAAAAATTGTGCTAGGAAATTAAATTCAAGAAGTTGAGAACATAATGTAATAATACACGTAATTAACATAGTGACTTGTGATGGCAGATGTCATGCAAGCCTCCAGGCGAGGAAATTGCCCACAAAACTACAATGGCCATACTTAACAAGCTCTCAAAATATGAGTGGGATGCAAAAGCAGTGCTGACACTGGCGGCTTTTGCACTGGAATATAGCGAGTTCTGGCTGCTAGCTCAGTATCAACCAACAGACCCTCTTGCCAAATCCGTGGCTGTTCTGAAGCGAGTGCCAGTGCTCACAAGGCCTGCAGCACTTGAAAAACACCGTCAAGCCATCGTTGAGGTGAACAATTTGGTGAAAGCAACGTTGCAAGTGATTGAGGTAATCTTTGAGGTTGAGAAGCTTACCACTTACAACACCAAGGATGTGCCTGCTTTGGAGGATGCAATAGAGCAAATCCCTGTTGATGTCTACTGGGCGATCATCACTATCGTCGCCATAGTTACCCAAATTGATTGTCTCATCACTGAATCGTAAGTTATCTCCTTATTCACAAAAAATGATAACAACACTTGTTTCATAAAACCATCCTTATTGTTTTATTTTTTTAAAATGTATAATTTGCCAATAATGTATTGATGTTTTTAGAGAGCACAAGCAAGAACTGTCTCACTATGGTCAAAAGATTAACATTATACTCAGCAAACTGAGGAAGCAGATCACGCTCTGCAGACAACAGATAGGTCAGCGTCTAAAATAATTGCCTCTGCCTTTATTCTATCATGTTTTTTCAAAGCAAATGTGCTTTCGATTCAAAGCTATAATTGATGGAATAAGAGGCACAGAGTAGTAAATAAGATGCTAATGTAGTGAGAGGATTTATGTATATTGTTTCAGAGGAGGCAGAATATTATCGCAAGCTCAGGAAACTTTTTCAGATCCCCACTGAAATAATGGAGGTGCTTAAGGTTCTGATTTTCAACAAGGATGTTCCTCAGCCACTGTTTGAGGGTGCTACTAAGATCACGGTTTGTGATTCCCTGTCAAAATCAATAGAAATTTGTCCCGCACACGTGGTTTTTTTGCTTAAAACCTTGAAAACCTCGGCACTAAAATGCATAAATCCGTACAAAATAAACCATAATTTATGCCACCCTTTGGCATAGGTTAAAATAATGTGATAAATAAACATAACTAATATTTTAACCTCTACACAAAATAAATATTTATTTTATATAACTTAAATTTATAATAAATAAATATTTCTAAATATATAAATTATATTATAATTAAAATTCATAATAAATAAATATTTTTAAACATATAAATTATATTTTAATTTTATAATAAATAATTATTATAATACAATATTAATTTTTAATTATTGAAATTTAATTTAGAATTAAAGATATTAAAAAAATATATTAAAAAAAATAAGAAATTAAAAAAATTCCTAAAAACATTTTCATTGAAAAATAATAACTAAAAACACTCTTGTTGAAAAATACAATTAAAAATACTCTCATTTAAAATAACTATTCTAAGTTTTATATATATATATATATATATATATATATATATATGGAATTGATTGTCCCAGTCTTGTTGAAAAAGACGACATGAGTTTTTTTATCGAGGGAAATTAATTTTGGTACGATGTGAAAGGAAAGGCATCAAAACTTTTATGATATGTTTTAGCTAGAAGGAAAGAAAATATATAGAAAAAAATATAAATAATAATAGTTTTCTGTTAAGTTATAGAAAAAATAAAAAGAGAAAAGTTATTTTTTAGAAATAAAAATTTTATAACTTCTTGTCTTTCACCTATTTCTTCAATTTTAAATTTTAATTTTTTATCACTTTTCTTATTTTCCTCTTCCACTAATCCAAACAGGCCAAAATAAATAAGACAAGTTTAGCGAAAGTCATTTGTTTGGTATTCATCTCTCGCCCTAAAATCAACCGAAAAAGTCAATAAAGTTATAAAGTAATTATTGGATTTCAACGAGCGTTTGAAAAAGGACAATTCATTTGAATACAATTTAATAAACTTGATGATAATTATATAGAATTGTTAAAATTTACGTGATTTAAAGTAACACAAAATTATAAGATAGTGATCTAAAAGAATCTAGTTAAGATTGAAGAAAGATTAATATTATTCTCACTTCACATTTTCACAACAATTTCTACAACAAGGAAAGAGAAGAGAAGAGTGAGATAAAACAAGTATTGTAATGGAAAAAATAAAGAAAAAAAAGTGTTGTGAGAATTTGAAATAGATTATCCTATTCCTGTCTGTGAAATGATGCTTTCAAGTGTCCATCATTCACGCATTTGTAGCTCTTAATCTTGATTCATTTGTTGCCTGGTAGGTTGATATCACTGTGCTAAAAAAGAAGAACGTGTACCTGTTTATTTCTTCCCTAGACATTACGGAGGAAGAGATTTCAGTACTCCGACTAGTTTATGATTATATTAAAACTAATGATCAGTATAAGATTGTGTGGATTCCCCTTGTGGAGCAATGGACCGAACAGCTGCGTAAGAAATTTGAGGTTTTGAAAAGCAAGATGCCTTGGTATGTGGTGCAGCACTTTGGAATCATAGCAGGGTACAAGTACATCAAGGAAGAGTGGCAGTTCAAAAAGAAGCCTATGGTTGTGGTGTTGAACCCTCAAGGGAAAGTGCAACACTCAAACGCATTCCATTTGATTCAGGCTTATGGAATTCAGGCTTTTCCCTTTACAACTTTGAATGAAGAACAAATAAGCGTTGGGATCAATTGGGTTGGCTCTGTAGTAGGCAACATTCACCCCAGCATAACCACATGGGTAAGTAAATTTCACAAAATAATTAAATTTTTATTTTACTAATTCAGTATTGTTGGTTAAGACTTATCTTTTTTTGTCTATAAGATTTGCCATTGAATTAGTTTTAAATTATGTTTGCGGGAAAATAGAAAACTGGGATTGTATAAACATAATTACAAGGTGCTGTGATACTTTGTATGAAACAGATCAAAGAGGAAAAGTACATTTTCTTCTACGGAGGCAATGACAAAGAGTGGATCCAACAGTTTACTAAGTATGTTACCGCCCTTGCAAATGACGCCATTATAAAGGAGGCAAAGATTTCCATAGAGTTGTTTTGTGTGGAAAAGGAAGACAAAAGCCTGGTGACGCGCTTTTGGAGTGGCATTGAGAGTTTGTTTGTTACCAAGGTTCACAAGACAGTTGATGCTGTGACTCAAGAAGTGCAGAAGCTGCTTTCTTACAAGAATGAAACTGGATGGGTTCTCCTTAGCAAAGGGTCATCTGTGGTGGTGAGTGGTCACGGAACCACAATCTTGAAGACTCTGGCAGAGTTTGAGAAATGGAAAGAAGTTGTGATCAAGAAAGGCTTTGAGTTTTCCTTCAAAGAATACCATGAGAAGATTGTGAGCACCACTCACCGTTGCTCACACCTTGAACTTCCTAATGTTGCAGGAAAGTTACCGGAGACCATCAAATGCTCAGATTGTCCCAGGACAATGGAGATTTTTATCAGCTATAAATGCTGCCACAATGAGAATACCGGGAATGTCAGTCACTAGAATTGAATGTGACTGGCTTGTTTTGTTATCATGAACGAGAGTGTCAAAATAAGAGGCTTTACCGGTTATGCGTATCTTTCAGGACTATTGGCTTCTTTAGTAAAATAAAGATATCACTGTATCAAGAAAAAAAAAAGTGACTTAAGGTGTACGTTTTCTATGTAATATGAAGCTGTAATATTGAATCTTAGCATTCGATTAAGCTTATTTATAGATTGTGTTGTTATGCTTGAGTATACCATAACTTAAACAGGTGGTGAACTGGTGTCCATGGTTCTGAATTTTGTTACCCATTTTCCCCCAACAAAGCAGTCTTGTTGCCATTAACTATTTTGTTGCCATCAAACTCATTTCTGTCCCATGCCTAAGTCGCACTCTTCATCGTGATACAACTAAATCCATCGTGCTACATATCAAAGTCCAAAATTTATAGAAAACATACAATTAGTCATCCTAAATTCACTAAAACTTCATCCGAGAAAATTTTCTTTACATTAAAAGTGAATTAGGAATTTTTTACTTGGAATAATTTGCCTTATACCGACTATTATAACTTAAGGAAATTGCTTTAACTTCACGACATATCAGCAGAGTATAATAGAAAGCAATTTTGCTATTTATTGTTGTTTATTTAGTTTCTATTTTTCTTTCTTAAAATCACTCTTCATCATGTATCTGATATTCCTCCTAAAATCACTCTTGTACATGATTTCTTTCCTAGAATTACTTTTCTGTAATTATACATAATTATTGCATTACTTTATATACATATGTATTCAACATCAATGAAATGTATCAAGTTTATATTCTCTCAATATTATTCTTTCTTGGTATCAAGAGCCCTATTGCTTACGCCATGGCCGCCTCAGATTTGATCACTTCCAGAAACCCCCTGTCCACCTTTGCTCTATCAAGCTGGACAAAGGCAACTATCACCTGTGGAAGTCCTTAACGCTGCCATTGTTGAAAGGCCATAAACTGGATGGTTACATCCTTAGCACTAAGAAATGTCTTAAAGAATTTATCACCAATGAAAGTGGCAAAAGATCCAACCCAGCCTTTGCGGAATGGACCTCAACATATCAACTTCTGCTCGGTTGGCTATTTAACTCCATGACTCAAGTTCATTATGAGTGATCAAAACAACTTTGGGAAGAAGCTCAAAACTTGGCTGGTGCACATACAAGGTCCAAGATCACACTACTCAAAACCGAGTTCCAAAGAACCAGAAAAGGAGGATTGCAGATGGAAGAATATTTGAACAAAATGAAGGAAATTGCAGATAACCTTGCTCTTGCGGGAAGCCCTGTCTTAACTTTAGATCTGATCACTTAAACACTTTTTGGCCTAGATAATGAATACAACCCAATTGTTGTTCAATTGTCAGACAAAGAGCATCTCAATTGGGTTAAAATTCAAGCTTAACTCCTCACCTTTGAAAATAGATTGGAACAAATCAGCAACATGTCCAATCTAAGTCTGTACCCCTCAGTCAACATTACAAATTTACAATGAAAGGAGACAACAAAGGAACCAAAGCCAATACTCATGGAGGATGGAGAGGAAGCAATGGGAGAGGTTCTAAAGGAGGACGAGGACGTGGCAGATATTCCAAAGACAAAATCATTTGCCAAGTGTGTGTGGTAAGCCTGATCATGTTGCCTCTCGTCGTTATTACCAGTTCGATAAAAGCTACAAGGGTTAGTCAGCAGATGAAGGGACTACAGGAAAATCTAAAGGTCACAACCACAATGCATACATAGCATCACCTGGTATTGTGCAAGATCCTGATTGGTACTTTGACAGTGGAGCTAGCAATCATGTTACACATGATCCAAACAAAATCCATGAATTCAACAGTCATGATGGTAAGGATCACTTAACTGTTGGTAATGGTGCAACTTTAAAAATTTATGCTTCTGGTAATATTGCTATTAATACTTCTCAAAAGTCTCTAAATCTTAAGGATGTTCTGTATGTACCAAAAATTACAAAGAATCTTTTGAGCATATCTCGACTGACCTCTGACAATGATATCTATGTTGAGTTTCATGACACTTCCTATTTTGTAAAGGACAAACTGACAGGGAAGGTCCTAGTGGAAGGGAAAGTTAAAGATGGTCTATATCAGCTGCCTGGTGTATTTAAATTAGAAAATAAAGATCCTCACATTTTTGTAACAATAAAAAAAACTTGGCATAGGAAGCTTGGACATTTCAATAGTAAGGTGCTAAGTGAAATATTGAAAAGCTGTAATGTAAAGGCTCCACCTCATGATGATTTTGAGTTTTGTGAAGCCTGCCAATTTAGAAAGGCTCACAATTTGCCCTTTAAGATGTCTAATTCTCGTGCCCCAGAACCCCTTGACCTAATACACTCTGATGTATGGGGTCTAGCACCAATAAACTCTGTGTCTGGCTTCAAATACTATGTTCATTTTATTGATGATTATAGTAGATTAACATGGATTGATCCATTAAGGCAAAAATCTGAGGTGTTTCAATCTTTTGTTCATTTTAAAAACTTTGTTAAGAATCAGTTTAACAAAAGAATTAAAGCCTTCCAATGTGATGGAGGTGGAGAATACAAAGTTTTACACAAACTAATACAAGAGGTTGGAATTCAATTAAGAGAATCTTGTCCTATACCTCAGTACAAAATGGGAAAGCAAAGAGAAAACATAGACATGTTATGGAATTAGGCTTGACCTTTCTAGCACAAGCCAAAATGCCCTTATTTTATTGGTGGGAAGCCTTTGTTACTGTAATTTTTTTTTATCAATAGATTACCAACCAGATTTTAGAGAATAAGTCTCCATATCAATTGCTGTTTAATAAAACACTAGATTACAAGGCAATGAAAACCTTTGGCTCTGCATGCTATCCTTGTTTAAAGCCCTACAATCAACACAAGTTCCAATTCCACACATCAAGGTGTGTTTTCCTCGGCTACAACAGCTCACATAAAGGTTATAAATGCTTAAGCTCTACAACAAAGGTGTTCATATCTCGCCATGTAGTGTTTAATGAGCAGCACTTCCAATTTCATGAAGGTTTCCTCAACACAAAAAGGCTTATTAAAATTATTACTAATCTTATTGGCTTTGTGTATCCTATTAGCCTTGCAGGTTTTGAAGCAATTGGAGATTATTCAAATGAAACCACTACAGAAACTAAAGAGGCTATAATCACTCCAACATCCAATTCTTCAAGAAGAAGTAACAGCAATGAAGTAAGAAGTAGTAGTATAAGTGATGTATCAGTTAGCAGTAATAATTTCAACAGCAGTGAACATGCATTAGCACCACAAATAGTCACATACTCAGATCGTGATACTAGTAGCACCACTGAACCAATCATTACTGAAACAAGCAATTGACACCAAATGGTGACCAGAAGTAAAGATGGCATTTTCAAGCCAAAGATACCATATGTAGGATCTATAGAAAGGAAGACTGATGTGTAGGAACCAAAAAATGCAAAGAGTTCACTAGAGAAATTAGACTGGAAAGCATCCATGCAGATTGAATTTAATGCTTTGATAGCCAACAAGACATGGACCTTAGTACCCTTTCAAGGACAGAAAAATATCATAGATTGCAAATGGGTGTTTAAAACAAAGTATAAGCCTAGTGGTGGCTAAAGGGTTCCAACAAGTAGCTGGACTTGATTATGATGAAACGTTTAGTCCAATGGTCAAAGCAAGTACAGTAAGGATCGTCCTATCAATTGCAGTGCATTATAATTGGGAAATTCATCAATTGGATGTAAACAATACTTTCCTAAATGGAGAACTCAAAGAAATTGTCTTTATGAGGCAGCCAGAAGGTTTTGTAGATACAACAAGGCCGCATCACATGTGCAAGCTCACTAAAGCCATTTATGGCCTGAAACAAGTCCCAAGATCATGGTATGACAAGCTGAAAGTAGCCCTGCTCAATTGGGGATTCAAAATCACTAGAAGTGATCCTCCCTCTTTATCCTCATGAGTAAGAACCACGTTACGTTCTTGTTGGTTTATGTTGACGACATTATTATTACTGGCAGCAATACACTTTTTGAGCTCAATCATACAAAAACTAAATGCTATGTTTGCATTGAAAGACCTTGGAAATCTGCATTACTTTGTGGGAGTAGAAGTAAGCAAGGACAGTGGTATCTACTTGAAACAAACTAAGTATGTATTGGACCTCTTAAAGAAGTTTCACATGGAGAATACCTCTCCTTGTCTGACACGCATAGTGACTAGGAAGGTTATATCAGCAGAAGGAGACTTAATGAGCAACCCAATTAAGTATAGAAGGGCAATTGGCGCTTTGCAATACTTGACAAATACTAAGCCAGACATTTCTTATTCTGTAAATTGATTGAGTCAGTACATGCAAGCTCCAACAACACTTTATTGGCATTGTATAAAGCGTATTATGGGCTGCACATAAAACCTTCCTCAGACCTCGATGTCTCGGGAGTCTTGGATGCAGATTGGGCCACAAATTTGGATGACAGAAAGTCTGTAGCAGGCTACTGTGTGTTCCTAGGAGAGAATTTAGTGAGCTCGTCATCTAAGAATCAATGAGTAGTGTCCAGATCAAGTACTGAATCAGAGTATCGTGCACTTGCTGATCTCGCAGAATCAATAGAAGCGGCTTGGATCAGGTCCTTATTACAAGAAATCAGAATGCCTATACCAAGAACACCAATTCTATGGTGTGGCAATCTCAGTGCAAAGGCCCTAGCATCTAACCCAGTTTATCACTCAAGGACCAATCACATAGAGGTGGATGTTCATTTCATAAGAAATCAAGTATTAAGCAACAAAGCTATTGCTGCCTATGTCCTAAGTTTAGATCAAACAGCAGACTGCCTTACTACGGCACTGACTCACACACATTTTAATCAGCTACGAGACAAGTTAGGAGTGGTGAAGCCACCCTCTAGCTTGAGGGGGGCAGTTAAGAAAATTGCTTTAACTTCACGACATATCAACAAAGTATAACAGAAAGCGATCTTGCTATTTATTGTTGTTTATTTAGTTTTTGTTTTTCTTTCCCAAAATCACTCTTCATCATGTATTTGATCTTCCTCCTAAAATCACTCTTGTACATAATTTATTTCCTAGAATTACTTTTCTGTAATTATACGTAGTTATTGCATTACTGTACATAAATATGTATTCAACATCAATGAAATGTATCAAGTTCATATTCTCTCAATGTTATTCTTTCTTTATACTTTAAATATTTAAATTACTTTGTTCATATACTGAAGCTTGCTAGATAAATATCTAAAAATTCCTTTTGTACTTTAAAAATTGATTATATGATGATATTGTTATTTCTATAGGACTCTTTTGTATAACCCTTTTTAGGATCATCCTTAGGACTTTCTAGCTTATGTTAGGACTTCTTATACCTTTATGTTTGCTATGCTTATTATGTCTCTATATGATTTTTATCCTTGATATATATATATATATATATATATATATATATGGGTCAGGATTCGTTGACACTAAGTGTCAAAGTTAATAAAATTATACCTTTAATATTTTTTTGTGGAATGCAAAATTAACTAATTCAACCATTGAATTTGATGTTCTTATTAATTAGATTAAGTATACAAAATTTCAAATAATTCTAAAATTATTTAATAGTTCATTGTATTACTTTATTTTAACGTACAATATGATATTAAAATGTACGTAAATATTCAATGTTAGATAACATATCTAAAAAGGTCCAAATGATATGAAATTTGATTTACATGATCATGAAGATAATATCATATAATTCAATTGTTAGATTGGTTAATTTGCATTTTACAAAAAGTTATTGAAGGTCTAATTTGACTAACTTTGACATCTAGTGTCAATGGATCCTAACCATATATATATATATATATATATATATATATATATATATATATATATATATATATATATTCTGACTATGTGTTTGGACTATTTTGGCCTATTTAGTGATTAGATATTTTTTTCATTTGTCTATGAATTTTATGACATATATTTTATGGATTCACTGTTGATTATGTGCTTATTGCTTATTGTAATTTTTTTCTTTGAATATGACCTCATATTTTTACATTGCTTAGTCTATCCTTAATATATGATATTTGGCATTTAATGTGAGAAAGGAGGAGAAAGACACTGTGTGGGATTGTGTTAATTGTTTCTTATTTCTAGCACAACCTTATTTTATAGGCATCACTATTTTTTCTATTACTTATTGATAATGCCAAAGATGAGGTGACAAAATGGGTCGTGCTTGTCAGGCTAACCCAAACTCGCTCAATAAAATGTAGGGTTTGGGCTCTAACTTTTGAGCCCAAATTAGATGCAAGCCTTTTAAGCTCGATCCATGAAGCTCGTGTCATAATTAGGCTAGGGTTGATCTAGCCCGATTAGGTTATGGCTGCATGCTTCTTTATCTAATTTTGTTGAGAATGAAAGTAGGAGGGCTTTTCATGTTAAGAATAATCGCATTAATTATCTTTTCATTCTTTTTCTAAATGTAATAGTAAAATAACATGATTATTTGTCTTTTATTTATTACACTAAAATAAATATGATAACAAAAATAATTACCATAATAATTGTTAGTCTTAAATTTTGAGAAAAAGAAAAAAAATCAACCAAAAATTTTTAAAAAAAAGATATAGAGCTTTATAATTGCACTATAGCCTATTCATATTATAATATACCAAGAATGAAGCTTTGCAATATATAGAGCCTTTCATATTAAAATTATCGCACTAATTATCTTTTCATTCTTTTTCCAAATGTAATAATAGAATAACAAAATTATCTATATTTTATTTATTATACTAAAATAAATATGACAATAAAAATAATTATCATAGTAACTATTAGTCTTGAGTTTTGAAAAAAAAAAGGTAAAAAAAATATCAACAAAAAAAAATGACGGGTTGACCCGAAAAGTCTGCAGTCCATATTGGGCCAAACTTGGGCTTTAATTTAGAAGACCAAATTGAATGTGGGCCTTTTTAGCCCAATTTGATGTAGCTCACAGCTCACATTGGGCTAGCTTACAATGGGTTGAGAAGCCCATTTTGCAACCTCTAGTCAAAAAAGGGAGAAAGACCCTGTGTGTTCTTTGTTTCAACTTTACATATTCAAAGACTTTATCAAGTGACTAAAACATACATTCATGGAGAGCAATAAAAGAGAATAAAGCAATCATTTAGGGGGAGTAATCTAGAAAAAACTAAAAAACAAGGGTGATCTTCCTAAAACACCCAAGGAACCAAGCTTGATTTGTCATCAAAAAGGGAAAGATTAAAGAACATGACCTCTTTCTATTTGAGGTATATAAAGGTTTTGATTAAGACAACCCAAATGAAAGAATTTCTATCCTTGATTAGGAACATTTGTAAGGCTTTTAAATTTAAGTACGATTAGCTCATTAGGATAATTTGTAAAACCTAAAACTAAATCAATATCTTCCCAACACAAGTGATTTTCAAATATAGTAAAAACTATTAAACACATTTTTGAAAATCTAAGGTTTCCAAAAGATTGGCTCATGAAAATAATTTTGAAATATAAAATTAATATAAATGTTTTCCAAATCAAGCAAAACTGTTTTTGAAATAATATCAAACACTTAAACATTTATAAATCTATTTTATGAAATATAAAATTAAGCTTGGTTAATTTCTCCTTGAAAATATTTATGGAAAATTTGTTTTGGTGATTTAAGTCAAGATAATCGATAATAAATTTTCATAATCGATTATCAAAGGTACAACATTGTTTATAATTGATTACTCATCGAGATAATTGATTACCTCCATAGATAATTGATTATCAGCGATTTGCAATTTGTTTATTATTGATTATACTTCGTAATAATCGATTATTTGTTGGGATTTGTGAAAATACAAAGATTTGATAATTGAATTTAATTTTTACATCTTTTATAAATGTATTCAAATCTTTATAATTATCTTCTTAATCTCAAAATCAATTAAAATATTTTAGAACTATCAGATTGCTTAATTACCTCTATTAAAATCCTATTATAAAAAGGAATGGTTTATGAACTTCTAAACTCATGAATTGAGAGGAAGAAGTAAGGAATTATAAAATACTCTTTTGAGCCTCTTCTATTGGGTTAAAGTTGTAGTTGCCCTTCAATTTGTGTCTATCATCATAGAGTGAATCTTCGCTTTTATTTTTGTTATTTGTTGGAAGGGTGGTATCTCTATTGTTTTTCTAGGGTGTGGTATCCATAAGTTGTTTAAAGTGTGGTATCCCTATAATTTTACTAGCGTGTGACATCCCTAGGGTGATTGGAGTGATGAAGAACAAGACATCCTGGAGATGGGTTTTCAAGGTAGGTTTTCTTGAGTGTAATACTATGATTTGACAATGGAGAAATTTTCAAGTGTGGCTTGGTGACTAGATGTAAGTGATAGTGGTTTGTGATTGAACCAACATAAATCATTGGTGCACTTTTCTTAACCCTTATATTTTATATTTGACAATTTCAATTTTATTATTGTTTTGGCTTTGAAATTGATGATTGAGTTTTAAGCATTCTATATCTATTTAATTGTTTTTAAAGTTATTTAAATTCTAATCAATATATTTGTTATTGTCTTTATTAAAATTGATAATTGAGTTATAGCTTTCATCATCAATTGAATTGTTTATAAAGTTTTTCTTAATCTATCCAATACATATATTCTATCCAAAGTTTTATAAATTGATTTGCGGAAAAAACAATTTTTTTTTAAAAAAATTCAATTCACCTCCTCTTGAGTTTGACTCGCCATTTTGATAATACTCATAGTTTTAATCACATGGTTAGGAAGCAAGAAGCTGTTGCAACACTTGGGTTTAACTAAACCCACAAAAGCAGTTGTGGGCTACAGGGGCGTGCAACCCATTTAAGAGATTAGAAGGGACAAAAATAGACAAACCATGACACTCATTGGGCTTCAAATAAAATACTTTTCAACCCAACGAATTTCCTACCAACTTAATCTAATCCAAATACTGACCTACTAATCTAATTAATTAATTCTAATACTCACATAATTATTTTTATTACACAATATAACAAATCTTAAATTTTTATTAAATAGCCTTTTTAGTTATTCAACCTTTCTAAAATTTTAATTCACACACAAATTTTCAAATTTAGTTAATTCCATAATATTTTCTCTAAAGACTAATTTCATTAAATTATTTTAGTTTAGTTAGAATTATAATTTCATCAACAATAGCAAACACAAACATTAAAATATTATGAAAAATATTAATAAGCATTTAAAATACTAATTTTATTTATTTTTGAAATAGGGAAATTAGAGAAAAAGAGGATGTCACAATTAACATAAATAGGTATGTCAGAGCAAAATGGTGGTGGTCCTAAAGAGGGATTTGGAACATGGTACACATTACTAACGAGTATTGGACGGTATTTTAAAGGGCTTTCACGGGTCACTTTGAATTGATTGTGAGTGAAAATAAAATCTAAATCAATCATTTTTCTTTGATTCAAATTTTCTCAAAATTTTGATACCACTTAAACCAAATCAACCCAATCAACAATGAGTTGTTTCAGTTCGTTTTAATCGGGTTACAACATAAAAGCAACACAATATGTAAGAGCTGTAAAATAATCTTAAATTATTTGATCTCAAACTCAGCCACAGCAAGTGTTGTCCGGTTGTGCCCAAAGAGTATTTGGCCAAATTTTCACTTGAACAGAGGCATTAGTATGACAGTATCACTACAATTAAAAACGCTGAGATTGAATGCTAAATGTTGACATTAATCTAAGAACAAGGCATAGTTAAAAATTGTAAGAAATGACTATCACAAACCCCAAAACAAAAAACACACCATAGCAATGGAATAACAACAGTACACAGTGGCAATGGCTCTGTACCTACTTTTGCAGACCTTAAGCATCAAGGAACAATGAAGAAAGGGAAGTGGATTGTGTGAGCTTCGTGGAGAGAGACGCTCGACTGATTCCTCCCAATCCCTGCGGCACTGCCAGCAATCATACACCGGGTGAGGGAGAAGGTGTCGAGTGTACGAGCAATGATTAATAGGGCACTAGAAATTAGAAGTTACATTTCACACAGTGAAAGGTGTCGTCACGATGTAATGGTTAAGTTTTTTTTTATTATTATTATAATATATTAATTTTATAAAGTTAAAAAATAAAATAAGAGTTTAATGGTTATGCATTGTCAATGTAAAAAATTTTATATTGTCAACTAATCAGAAATTACTATTAATATAACTTTTAAAATATTTATTATAAAAGTCAACAAATTTACAATAAATGATAATTTGTGATTGGATGATAGTGTAAAACTTACTGTATACTGTCGTGTATGAACTTTTTTCTCATAAAATTAAGAGTTAAGATTCAAAATTCTTTCTCTTTCGAACTGCAGGGCATCTTCATTCAAATTAGAATGGGTTTTTCACTTTCCTTGTACTACATAATAATAATAATAATAATAATAATAATAATAATAATAATAATGATCTACTATTATATTATAAATTTGAATTCTCATATTGAATGAGATAATTTTTAAGATTTATTCTCCAACGAAAACTTTTTTAGGAGTTATAATCATTCTCATTGAGTTATATGTCTTATTCTTATCTCATATATGAATCACTTATCTATTTCAATTTATCCTCTTTATCTTTATTTCTAAATTAAATTTTAATATTTTTAAATAAAATCATTAATAGTTAAAAATAACTTTGTATCACAATATAAATTATTTACATAAATTTAAAATATAAATTATATGTTAAAATATTTAATTATTACAAATTTTAATTATAATAAAATTTATATATTTAAAAATATTTTTTATTATAAATTTAGTTATATAAAAACAAACATTTATCATGTGCACTACACATGCTAAAATACTATTAATAATAATGTTCTAGTTCAAGTATCAGGTCATCAGATTTGAAAAGCATAAACTTAATATCTGAACTAATAGGGATCAAGTGATATCGGTTTAGTTCGAGAATCGAGTCTAATCCGAATAATGAGAAGAACCTAAACCAATTAAATTAATTGGATTTAAAAATTCAAATTAGCCGAGTTAGACAAAATGTATACTCTAAGACATTTTAAAGCAAAATATTTTAAAACTAGTATTTCAGTCTATGCTATACACAAAATAAATGTTTATTTTTATATAATTAAAATTTATAAAAATAAGTATTTTTGAATATATAAATTATATTATGATTAAAATTCATAATAAATAATTATTTTTGAAAATGTAAATTATATTTTGAATTTAAGATAAACAATTTATATTCTGATGCAAGGATATTTTATATTTATTGACAATTTCTTTTAAAAATATATTGAAATTTAATTTAAAAATAAAGATGAATATGATAAATTAAAATAGATAAGCAGTTAAGAAAATCAAATATAAGTATAAAAACAAGAAGAGAGTAGTTTGAGATCATGGGGAAAGAATTTTTTTTGGCCTAGTTGTTAAATCAAATTAAATTTAAAATTAAAATTAAGAAATGTATTTGAAAGGAATAAAGAAATTAAATTAAATTAAATGCTCAATATATAAGAGTAAGATGCCAACAGGGATTGACACATCTGGTTGGATCTTCTGCTCACACTAGCTATAACTTGGGTTTGATTCTCAGATTTTTTCTGTTAGTATGCAATATGTAGACTTCACTATAAATCTTTGTTGAGATTGATGGTCTTACATGGCCTTACAAGAGGACGTGCCTTTTTCTAATCTAAACTTTTATTTACCAAAAAAAAAAAATAGTAAGATAAGACAAGTGACTTAATGGCACTACAAAAAAAAAAGAGTAAATTACATTTATATCTCCTAAGATTTCGTCAAATTACACTCGATACCTCCCCTTTTTTTACCTCTATACTAATGTCTTTAATTGTTTGAAAAACATTATACTGACACCAGTTATATATTACACTAATACTCCTTAATTGTTTAAAAAACATTACACTGTGTACTTTTATAAGGGAAGTTGTTGTAATGGTTAAAAAAATATGGAGTTTTGTGCAATTTTAAAAAACCTAAAGAGTATTAGTGTAATTTACTCAAAAAAAAATCATTTAGCAATTGATATTTTCGGTTGCCAAAGGCGGGAATTCGGTCACTAATCCCTTTAATGACCAAAATTGGTCAGTCGTGAAAAGTTTAGTTGCTAAGCCATTTAGCAATCGAATTTCCATCCATTGCAATTTGGTTCGCTGACAAAAAGGGGTTGCTGGCAAAAATGGATCCATCTTCGGATAGCCTGAAAACTTTAATGCTTCGGATATTGGAAACCAAAATAGAAACCAAAAACGTTGGTTGCAAATTTGGTCGTTGAATTAAAAAAAATTAAAAAATCCCTGTAAATGGTTTCATTTGGTCACTTATTTAGATAAATCAAAACTTTCAAAATAATAAATAATTTGAAATGAACAAATAAGTAATGTGAAAGAGCAAAAGAGGCTCTTTTTATTAAAGGAGTAAAGAATCTTTATATATATAAAAGAAGTGTTGGATTTGTCCTAGGGGTATTTTTCCCACTCAAACTAGGGTTAAATGAGTCATTTTCAATTTAACCTTTATTTTGTAATATAAAAATGTTGTTTTTAATGACTTTTGGAAATTAAAAATAGGAAAATTATCGCTTGGTTTCCACTACTTTACATTAATAGCATTGTACCATTTAACAATTACAATTAATTGTTTATGCATAAGTTATGTAATGTGCATAATTTTTCATTTTATGACATATCAATTTCGCAATTAATAGGTTCTTTGCCCTTTTAATTTCATAATTAATGTTTTCTTTCAAATGTTGAATTTGAATTAATATTACCCAACCATTTTATTATTGAGAAAACAGGTCATGCACTGGCGGTATAGAATAGTTTTATACTGTCATCCAATCATAAATTACCATTTATTATAAGTTTGTTGACTTTTATAATAAATACTTTAAAAGTCATACCAACGGTGAATTCCAATTGGTTGACAATGTAAAACTATTTACACTAATAGTGCATGACCATTAAATTCTTTATTATTCTCTTGGCATCTTTCTCTTTTCTATGATTTCTTTTAGGGTAAAATATGTTTTTTGATTCTTCAAAATATTTTGAAATGTTAGTTTTAGTCCTTAGAAAAATTTAGTATATTTTTAATCTGTATAAAAATTTGGTATATTTTTAGTCCCTATATTTACCAAAATTGATGTAGTTTTAATCTCTCTCTAGGGACTAAAAGCACATTTTGTAAAAATGATAAGACTAAAAATGTATTAAATTTTTATATGGATTAAAACCAACATTTCAAAATATTTTAAGAGACTAAAAACATATTTTATCCTTTATTTTAAGTTTCTTGTTTCTCGAGTCTTCCTCCTCTATCTTCTTATTCTTCTTTAGAAATTAAAGGGCCAACAAACATATAGCATAACACATACAAAGTTTTTTTTTTTTTTTAAGTGTTTGGTCAGAATCCATGAATGTTTAAAGTACTGCAACATTAATTTTTCTTTCTTTGGTGTTAATATTTTCAATTTGTTCCTTTACTTTGGAAATCTTCACCTCCACTGTAAAGGGTTGCTTTCGATAAAGGGTTGCCATTGCTCAACAATGTTCTTACCTTTTGGTATTGCTTTAGTTTGTTCTAGATGCATATATGTGTTTTTCCTCTTCAGCCTTCTGGTATGAATATCAATATATATATATTTTTTTACTTTTTTTCCTAATGAGATCAATATATTTTTGGCTTGTGTTCTTTTTCATTTCTTATGCAATTGATTTGAGTAATTGATTATTTTTCAAAATTTGATTTACCGATTATTTTTAGTTCTATTTTGTTTTTGGTTTTTTTTTTTTATTGGTAGTAGGGGTGTTGCTCTGAGGTTTGTAACAGATATGACTATTGACAGGAAAAAAATGTTTCAAAGTTTTTTTTTTTCCTTTTGGGCTTAACACGTTAATTTGTGAAATTTACAAAATATATTTTTCTCACATAATTTAATTTAATATCTAATTTGAAGAAACATTGTGTAGGGTTGCTCTAAAATAACCAATAAGGACAAATTTAGACCATTCTTTATTTTAGGTTGTAAGTCATAGGAAAATATAAGAAGGGAGATTAAATTGTGTTTTAAAGAATTTTGCAAATCTTTTTAAAAAAATTATATCTTCTTATTGAAAATATGTTGTAAAGGACTTTCAAAAACACAAGGTTCAAATAAAGATTTGTGTGTATCTTTTAAAACTTAGGAAAACTTTTTCTTCTTTTAAACAAGTATTTTATGAACACTTTTAATCAAAGCTGTAAAAAAGATAAGGAAAGAGATAATTACTCAAAGTTTTTATACTTGTTTGTCTTAAATTAAGACTATGTCCAGTCTTTGGTACCCTACTAAGATTTTCACTATCAACAACACAAATGCAACTATTCTTTGATCTAAAGCCTCTTCAAGCTTCCATTGTTTTTTACTTTGGAAAAAGGTCAAAGGTCAAAGTTCATCGACTATATCATCTTAAGAAGACGAATTTTACAAGGTGAATTTCTTGGTCCAAGATTTAGCACACTCAGGATACAAAGAAGAAAGAGCTTAGGTAGGTTTAGTTCGTGACCAAGAAATTCTCTTGCACTTCAAAACTTTGGTACATATAAGCAACTTGAAAACATAGCCGTTGTAAGACTCATAATGCCTTTGTCTTCCTTTAGCTTCAATAACCTTGTAAGTGAATGTTATGGCATTTAATGATACATTTAATGTATTTCACAAACTTGTCACACTAATAAGATAAAACACTTTGTTTATCTTTCCTTTCTCCATACCATGTCATGCTACAGAGAACATATTTGCTTTACCACAGACACGTATGTTGTTGTACTCTACTAGGCAGGTAGGCACGTCTTTTTAGGCAAAAAGCGAGCTATCTTCGTTTGACTTTTACAAAGCTTCCTTGATACACTTTTAGTTATGCTTTAGACTTTAAGTGCATATTGTTCCTTTAAGATGATAAGACTATGCATATATTCATAATATAAAACTATATTTAAAACACTGCATTTTGCCATCGTTTTACTAAGACAATTGGTTTTGTCTGTCTTATTAAAACACGTATCATCTGAATTTGTAAAGCATATTTTTCTTTGTTTGTTCTATAAAAATACTTATCGTCTTAAGAAACGTATTTTGTTTGTTTAATCAAAACACTTAAATATTGTTATTCGTCCTTTGTCCTAACAAAGGTATTTGAAACTCTTACTATTCACATTTGTTTTATTTTTAATTAGGTGGGATTGTTTGCTACGTAGGACTGCGTGGTTGTCTTTTTCTATAATGGATATGTTTGGTTTTCCAATTGAAGTCAAATTCTTAGAACTGAGATTCATACAATATTTATTTTGTTCTTCCTCATTTCTTATGCAATTGATTTGAGGAAATGAGGAATAGATTATTTTTCAAAATTTGATTTACTAATTATTTTTAGTTCTAATTTGTTTTTGGTTTTCTATTAGTTGTAGGAGAGTTGCTCTAGAGTTTGTAACATATATGACTATTGAAAAGCAAAAAAAGTTATTCATAGATCTTTTTTCCTTTTGAGTTTAGCACATTAATTTGTGAAATTTATAAGATGTATTTCTTTTTCACATAATTCAATTTAATGTCTAATTTGAATAAACGTTGTGCAGGGTTGCTATGAAATTATCAATAAGAACTGTTCTGGACCCCCTTTGGGCCTAGCCATGTGGCCCGAGGCCCATGCCTTAGGAAATTATCAATGACTAACCTACCACCTTGTTGCTATATAAGGCATTACATGCCTTCAGGTACGAATCTAAGCTTTATTATTCACCTCTTACAGATACTGACCTAGGCATCGAAGTGTCTTTGCAGGTGACAACTAGGTGTTACCACTTGTCGGAGTTGCCTGAAGCGTCCACCTCATTCGAGGTACCAAAAACACTCTCAAACAAGAACAAATTTAGACTATTCTTTATTTTAGGCATTTGGAACTCTTTCTATTTCTATTTGCTTTAATTTTAATTAGGTTAGATTGTTTGCTACGTAGGATTGCAGGGTTATCCTTTTTTTTTTTAATAATGGGGTATGTTTGGTCTTCCAATTATAGTCAAATGTTTGGAACTCAAATTCATATAATGTTTATGTTATTGCAAGATTTTTTTTTAAAGTATTATGCACTGTCTTTCCTTTTGGTATTGATAATTATATATATTGTAAAGCATATTTTGGTCCAAATTTTTTCATCAAAAGCAAAAGAGAATTTATTATTATTTGTTATGAATGTAATTTTTGCTGTTTGAAAATAGTAACAGTAAGGTATTCTCTTTTGCATATTGTTGGGCAGATTGGTCCTAGGATATCATTTTCACATTTTGTTATCAACGGAAATCTTGAAAGATTTAATAATTTATTTGGTAGGAAAATGTTGTTTAAGGGTGAGATAAGTTGAAAGAGCTAAAGGGAAACAAACTCTACGTATACTTTAAAGAAGTTTAATTATGATGAAATGCTAATTAAAAAGATGAATTATTTGATCGATGTTGGGATTGTCCAATGAAATGAAATTGATAAACAGTGGTAGTCATATATATAAACAACTGAAAAAAGTAATTTTTACTATAAATTCAAAGACAGGTAAATATATATATATTTTTATTTTTACTTCTTATATGATATAAAATAATGTTTTATATAACCAGTTAATATTGTATTGGCTTAATATTTAAAAAAAAATATAATTCGTATATATATATATATATATATATATATATATATCATAAAAACAATTCAACTAAAGAATCATAATTTTCAATTAAAAATATTTTACTCAATTGAAGGTATTCAACGTAAATAATTATATTGTTCAGTTGTATAGTTCAATTTTTATTAGTTCTTACAAATATCTTCTTATGTAAACAAAATCTAATTATTTTTTCAAAACTAAACTTTTGTACATCACACGGTCCAAAAACTGGTAATATAAACAAATTAATTTAGTTTGTTTTATTAAAAAAAAATAACTTAAAATAAGCGGTTGTAATGTTTTTGGACCGTGATTGGTCCCACCCAAGCCAAGGGATACAAATACATAATGCATTTTGATTTTTTTTGGTGAACAATACGTAATGCATGTGGCACCCATCATTAAGAGGGATAAAAAAAATATTAGATAAAACAAGTAATATAATAAAAAGATAGAAAAATGAGTTATAAAAAATATATCTAAGAATAACGCAACTTAAAAATTAATGATTTTAGTTTTTACGAATCATAATTTTTATATTTATCTTATATTTTCTATCTACGTCTTTAGCTTTCTTTATTATCATGTCATGTATTACATTAAGAACGTCTACCTTAAAATAGGGTGAATTGTGATAAAAAGAATCGAGATAGAGGAAAAAAAAAGAGAAAAAAGTTATAAATATAACAAACTATGTAATGAAAAAGGAAGAAAATAATGGAATAAAAATAAGATAAAAGAAAAAAAATAAGTGTATATTAAATATTTTTCTTACGTTTATAATTTTTCGTTTCTCATTTTATATCTCTCTTTTCTATGTAGGTATAGAATGCTCTTCATAGTTCTACAGACAACAATCTCAAACATAATGCACTGCACCTCAAAAAAAAAATAAAAAATCAACCACTTTTCACGTTATTCCTAAAGTCTCTCCTCCAGCCTGCTGAGAATGAGTATAACCCATTAACCATGTCTGACGAACAGATTTTGGACCAAATTTAGTCAACCCATGTCCATAATGACACAAAGTTTGATGTGGACTCCCTTTTCACCCTTGTAGAAAACACTCTTAGACGTTCAACCCACATTATTGACAGTGTTGTCCAGGTATACAACTTTTTTCACTTTCTTCTTTCCCTCCATGTTTCTGCTACACATTTAAATATTTATCCTTCAAATATTCATGCGCATAATTTAAACAAATTTTTACAGGGATCCCATGCAAGCTTGGAGCACATAGATGACAAGATCCCTCAATTCAATTCACCACTTTGTACCCTGAAGCAGATTTCTGCCGAGGTCATGCATAGATCTAACTCAGAAAAAAAAAGAAAAAAAAGAATACATACTTGTATGTACATAATATAATACAAAAACTGTGCTAATGAATTAAATCCATCACAGCAATATGATTAATAGCTCATGAGCATAACATAGCGACTTGTGGTGGCAGATGTCATGCAAGCCTCCAAGTGAGGAAATTGCTCACAAAACTACAATGGCCATACTTAACAAGCTCTCAAAATATGAGTGGGATGCAAAGCGGTGCTGACACTGGCGGCTTTTGCACTGGAATATAGCGAGTTCTGGTTGCTAGCTCAGTATCAACCAATAGACCCTCTTGCCAAATCCATGGCTGTTCTGACGCGAGTGCCAACGCTCACAAGGCATGCAGCACTTCAAAAGACAATTTGGTGAAAGCAACGTTGCAAGTGATTGGGGTGATCTTTGAGTTGGAGAAGCTTGTTAGATTATTTTAATCTAATATTGGCCCATGTAATTTATAGAATGACTTTAATTAAAAGATGTCTAATGTGATGGTTATTAAGTTTAAAGTGTATTAAAATTATTGGGGTTATTTTAGATTTATTAAAATTAATTCCTTCTTTATAAAAAGATAATTTTTGGCAATTAAAAGGTAAAAAAGTTAATTTAAAAGAGAGGTTACGGAGAAGTTTTTCAGAAGTTGGTGTTCAATTTTAAAAGGTAACCCACCATTTCTCTTTTCTTCCTCTTGATAACATTTTATGTAAAAGTATCTTGTCAAAGGAATAGAGATAGATTCAAGAAGTGTTCTACATCATCATAGACATAAGAAAAGTGAGTAAGGGAAGAGAAAAGATTTTAAGAGGAACAAGAAAAACACCATTAAATATTACAATATGGATTCGGATAAGTTTTTAAACTCTATTATAGAAATTACAGACTATGATAAATGTGAGAAATATTTTATCTAAGCTTTCTAGAATATAGTTTTCTTGTATATTAAATCCTAGGAAATTACATGACAGTAAAATTTGCTAACAAAGCTTACCACTTTCGACATCAAGGATGTACCTTCTTTGGGGGATGCAATAGAGCAAATCCCTGTTCATGTCTACTGGGCGATCATCACTATCGTCGCCGTAGTCATTCAGATTGATTGCCTTATCTCTGAATCGTAAGTTATTCACCAAAAAAAAAAATATTTGTTTCATAAAACCTTCTTTACTGTTTTATTAATTGTACTTTTTAAAATGTATAATTATTTAAGAGAGCACAAGCAAGAACTTTCTCGCTATGGTCAAAAGATCAACATCATACTGAGCAAACTGAGGAAGCAGACCACGCTCAGCAGACAACAGATAGGTTAGCAATTAAAATAATGGCCTCTGCATTTATTCTGTCATGTTTTTCCTTAAAGAAAATGTGCTTTTGATTCAAAGCTATAATTGATGGAATTAAAGGCACAGGGCAGTAAATGAGATGTTAATTAGAGGATTTGTCTATATTCTTTCTGATGAGGCAGAATATTATCGCAAGCTTAGGAAGCTTTACCAAACCCCCACTGAAATAATGGAGGTATCTAAGGTTCTGATTTTCAACAAGGATGCTCCTCAGCCAATGTGTGATGGTGCTACTAAGACTTCGGTTTGTTGTTCCTAGTCAAAATTATTAGAAATTTGTCACCATCCGAAAGAAAACGAGTGTGAAAATTATGCTTTGTTCAACATCTAACTCTTGTTCAAATTTCTACAGTTCAACAATTTAAAGATTGTAGAAAGAGTCAGAAACGAGATAAGATGAGTAATGTGACGGAAAAATAAAAATAAATAAGTATAGTGAGAATTTGAAATAAAATTGACATTATTCTAAAAGAAATAAGTGTATCAGTATAATAGAATGTTTAAATTATAATTTTTAGTTAGCTGTATTTTTTAGATAGTTATATTTTTCTATTAATTAGCTGTTCTGCTTATAGGGTCAAGTTGTCTATATATAGCTGTTATGAAGAAGAATAGAAAAAAGAAGTTTTTGCCTTAAAAAAGGTGATTTTATTTCATTCTAAACTGATGTATTTATAGTGACGCAAGTGAGTCACCCTATACGTATACAGCTCACTGAAACAGACTGTACCTAACAGACGATGTATAACAGACTATGCAGCTCACTGTAACAGACTGTATCTAATAGACGATCTATAACATCAGACTAAATACCAGACCAATCATGCAACAATCTCCACCTTGGTCTTATATTCCTACATTACAGACTCTTATTTAATATCTGTAATATTCAACAACTTTAAACAGTATTTAAACTTCTCAGAAGGTAATGCTTTAGTAAGTATATCAGCTGCATTCTCCTCAGATGCTATCTTCTCAATGATCACAGCCCCACTCATCACTACACCTTTGATGAAACGAAACTTCACATCAACGTGCTTCATTCTCTCATGATGTACTTAATTCTTTGTCAAACAAAATGCACCTTGGTTGTCACAATGAACTATGATAGTTTCCAATTCTTCTTCCATAAGCAATTCTAAAACTAATCCTCTTAACCATAAAGCTTCCTTTACTGCTTCACAAGCTACCATATACTCAGCTTCAGTGGATGACAAAGCTACCACTGCTTGCAAGTTAGCTTTCCAACTAACTATGTTTCCAAAAACTTTGAAAACATAACTAGTTATGGACTTCCTTGTATCAATGCTTCCTGCAAAATCTGAGTCAACAAAACCTTCTATCCTTGGAACTCTACCTTGACCAACATACTTCAGCCCCAAACCAGTAGTCCCACAAAGATATCTCAGCACCCATTTTGCAGCCTCCCAATGTTGTTTACCTGAATTTGCCATAAATCTACTAATAACACTCATAGCATAGGCAAAATCTGGTCTACAACACACCATTGAATACATAATACCCCCAACTGCGCTAGAGTAAGGCACTTTCTGCATACAAGTTTACTCTTCATCAGTTTGTGGCTCCTGCTCCTTAGATAACTTGAAATGTTGAGCTAAAGGGGTAGCAACTGACTTTGCAACTGACATCGTAAATATGTCCAAAACCTTCCTGAGATAAACTTCTTGAGACAGGTACAGCTCCTTCCTGTCTCTCTTCCTTGTAATCTCCATACCAAGTATCTTCCTAGCATGTCCGAGATCCTTCATTTCAAATTCTGAATTCAATAGCTCCTTTAACCTTGTAATTTCTTCCATACTTTCACTAGCCAGCAACATATCATCAACATATAATAGCAGATAAATTGGTTTCTTAACTCCACGACCCTTCAAATACACACAACAGTCATATTTACTTCTTGAGAATCCAATCTTGATCATATATTCATCAAAACGCCTATACCACATCCTTGGTGATTGTTTAAGACCATGCAACGATCTCTTCAACAAACACACTTGATTCTTTGTTCCTTCCTTGATAAAACCATTTGGTTGCTTCATATAAATGGTCTCATCCAACTCTCCATGAAGGAAGGCCTTTTTGACATCCATTTGCTTAAGTTCCATGTTGAAATGTGCCACCATTGCAAGTAACACCCTTATAAAGCTATGCTTAACCACGGGTGATAAGATTTCTGTAAAATCTATCCCTTCCCTTTGTGTAAATCCATGTGCCACCAGTCTAGCCTTGAACCGTGCCTTCTCAACACTGGGAATGCCTTCTTTCCTCTTGAAAATCCATTTGCTTCCCACTGATCTTTTGTCCTTTAGGCTTGTCCACCAAACTCCAAGTTTGATTCTTCTTCAGCGAAACCATTTCCTCCTTCATGGCTTCCAGCCAGCTGTGCTTATCTTCACTCATCATGGCTTCACCATAGGACTTGGGTTCACCAAGGTCATCAAGCTTTGACCTTACTGTTAAAGCAAATGAAAAGAGGTCGGCATGTCCTATACCTCTCTGGTGCTTTGTGTGTCCTTCTCTCTCTGTCCTTTGCCAAGATGTAACTCTGGACAAACCTATCTTTAGTCTGACTACCCTACTGGACAATCTATACTGGTGTTTGCTGCTGTTTTTGAGTTGCAGCTACAGGTTCAGCTGCAACCCCAGACTCCACCTTAATTTGAATCATTTGATTTCCTGACTCCTTCTGAGTTTCTGACCTTTATGGCTTAACTAAATTAGCCATTTCATGTTCATTGAACACCACATCCCTGCTAATGAAACACTTCTTGTGCCCAGGCTCCAAACACCACAATCTGTAGCCTTTAACACCTTCGGGATAACCAATGAAAATGCACTTCAAAGCCCTTGGTTCTAGCTTGTCTTGCTTAATGTGAGCATAAGCAATACAGCCAAAAGCCTTTAAGTCTGAATAATTAGCCTTTTTGCCACTCCAAGCCTCTTGTGGTGTTTTGAACGCTATGGCTGTGGATGGGCACCTATTGATGCAATAAACAGTTGTGCTTACTGCTTCTGCCTAAAAACTCTTTGGTAGTCCAGCATGGTTTAGCATACACCTTACGCATTCAATAATGGTCCTATTGAACCTTTCTGCCAAACCATTTTGCTGTGGTGTGCCTTTCACTGTTTTATGCATAGCCACTCCACTTTCTTTGCAAAATTGACTGAATTCTTCCTCACAAAACTCAAGGCATTATTAGTCCTAAGTTTCTTTACCTTCTTCCCCGTTTGAGTCTCAACCAAAACTTTCCATTCCTTAAACTTCTTGAAAACTTCATTCTTGTGCTTAAGAAAATAAACCCAAACCTTTCTAGAATAATCATCAATAATGGACAGAAAATACCTTGGTCCACCGTGAGATTCAGTCCTTGAGGGCCCCCACAAATCTGAATGCACATAGTCAAGAACTCCTCCACTAGAATGCAAACTAGTTGAGAACTTTAACCTTCTTGCCTTGCCATCACACAATGCTCACAGAACTCCAATGGCTCAATCTTGTTTTGTCCAAACACCCCCTGCTTTTCCAATTCTTCCATCCCTCTGGCTGACGTGTCCCAATCTATGGTGCTAGAGTCTGGTTGTAACACCAGATGCAGTTGTTGCATTAGCAGAACCAACAACAATTGTTTGACCAACAAAATAGTATAGCCTATTATTCCTGATCCCTTTCATGATCACCAGGGACCCTTTATACACCTTAAGACTACCTTGATCACACTTGTAGCCATATCCACCTTGATCCAATGTTCTAAAAGAAATTAAATTCCTCTTGAGTTCCGGAACGTATCTAACATCTTGTAGCACCTTGTCCATCCCATCAAACATCCTCAGCCTTACAGAACCAATTCCTACCACCTTACAAGCTTTGTTGTTCCCTAACAGCACCATTCCTCCATCAATTTGCTTGTAAGTCTCAAACCAATCCTTATTCAGGCTCATATGGAACGAACATCCTGAGTCCAAGATCCATTCTTTATGGGAATCTTGATTTGCAATTGTCAAGGCTTAAGCACTTTCATAACCATCTTAAGCCACAGCTACATCTCCCGTGTGCTTGTTCCGCTTATTTGATTGATCTTTGTTGTCTAGATAGTCCCTCTTCAAGTGTCTTTCACTGTTACAGATGAAGCACTTCTTTTTCTTGCCTTTAGACTTCGATCTTGAGGATTTCTTAGGCTTGAAATCCCTTTTCTCCTGCCTACCTCATGTGAGCAACCCTTCAACAACTTTTTCTTTCTTTGAATCACTATTTCTTTGGATTTCCTTAGAGTTCAACGCTGCCTTAACTTCTACCATCGTAAAATACGCCTTCCTATACAACATTGTGTCGACAAAATGCTCAAATCTCTTTGGCAAAGAACTTAGCAAGATGATTGCTTGGTCTTTGTCATCTATCTTGACGTCGATACTCTTTAAATCCAAGATGATTTTATTAAAATCATCCACATGCTTCTTCAAGGGTTTTTCTTCCTCCATCTGCAGCGTGTACAGATGCTTCTTAAGGTATAACCTGTTTGCCAAAAACTTTTTCAGATACAAAGCCTCCAACCTTTCCCAGATTTGCATGGTAGACTTATCCTCGGCCACCTCACGAAGAACTTCATCTCTAAGATTGAGCAAGATCATGCTATGTGCTTTCCTCAACACACATTTTCTCATCAACCTTTGAGATTTCTTCGACCGATAGCGTAGTGTCCAAGCCTTGATGAACCAACAACGCATTCATCTTTACTCGCCAAAGACTGAAATCATTCAATCCTGTGAACTTCTCGATTTCCATCTTCACCATCGCCATGTTCTCCCAATCTCGCAACCCGGAGCTTTGATACCACTTGTTATGAAGAATAATAGAAAAAAAAAAGCTTTTGCCTTAAAAAAGGTGATTTTATTTTATTCTAAACTAATGTATTTATAGTGACGCAAGTGAGCTACCCTATACGTATACAGCTCACTGCAATAGACTGTATCTAACAGACTATGTATAACAGACTATGCAGCTCACTACAACAGACTGTATCTAACATCAGACTGAATATCAGACCAATCATGCAACAATAGCAACTAGTGACCATCTCTTTGTACCTTTGATTCACTTTAATTCAAAACAGAATTATAACTCTTTCTTATATTTCCCAATACCAAAGATGGTATCAGTATTGTAGAGCTTTGGTTTCCTTATTTGTTCTCTCACTTTACTCCTTTCTTCTTCCGTTCCAATTTGCGGTTAAGAATGGCAAACCAGAGTTATGTGGATTTTGCAACCAATCCTCTAAATTCGTTCTTCCTTCACCCAAACAAGCATCTGTCCTTGGTTCTTGTGAATCCCTCTCTTGATGGAAGGAACTGTCACACATGGACTAGAGCAATGAAACTTACTCTGCAATCTAAGAATAAAGTGAAGTTTATCAATGGCAGCATCTATCCTCCATTAGCCTTCAATTCTTTATATGAGGCTTGGGTTTAATGCAATACCATGGTTCTTTCATGGATTCAGCACTCCATTTCAAAATCTATTGTAAAGTCTATTCTCTAGATAAATTGTGCATCAAAAGTATGGAAAGATTTGCAAGATCGTTTTTCTCAAGGAGACATCTTCAGGATAGTTGAGATTCAAAAAGACCAGTATTGTTTTCAGCAAGGTAATCTTGGAATCTCTAAATATTTCGTACAACTCAAAATTATGTGGGACGAACTAGAGAATTTTAGACCGATTCCAAAGTGTAAATGCTCTGTTTCTTGTTCTTGTGGAGGTTATGAATCTATACAAAGATATAGAGATCAGGACTATGTTATCCATTTTTTAAAGGGGCTCAATGAGCAATATTCACATTGCGATCGCAGATCATGTTGATGGATCCATTGCCTTCCATTAACAAGGCATTTTCCTTAGTAATCCAACAAGAAAGACAACTCAACTTGCCTTTAATTCCTGATAGTACTAGCGATTCTAAGGCTTTTGCCTTCAATTCTAACCAAATGACTAGGAATCAATATAAAAAAAGGGGATCTTCAAACAAAGGCAGGGGAAGAAACAATGGAGGCCACGGACAAAGTAACAAAGTGTGTACTCACTGTGGAAAGACAAATCACATAGTGGATAAATGTTATTTCTTGCATGGATTTCCCCCTGGTTATTAGTCTAAAGGAAATAAATTTGTAAATTCCATGGTAACTACTATCGAACCTGATTCACAAGGTAGCTTAAGTCAAGAGGACTCAAAACTGAACTTCAATTTTACACAGGAACAGTACCAAGGAATCCTGGATCTTTTGCAACAATCTAAAATGTCACATTCTTCCAATACACACGCGGTTGCTAACTCCATCTTAACAAGTCCTCTTTCCCTAAATGCTAGTTCAAATAATATTGGTAAGACCTCTCATTTATGGATCCTTGACACAGGCGCTACGGATCACATTACTTATGATTTGAAAATTTTGACTAATTATTACTCTATTCAGCCAATCTATATTACATTTGCTGATGGTTCACATGTTACCACCTCAATATCGGGAATTGCCATGCTATATGATTCTTTGTCTTTACAGAATGTTTTATACGTTCCCAAATTTCAAGTCAATCTTATTTTTGTCACACAGCTAATTAAAAACTTGCAGTTCCATCTCATCTTTAACATGGATAGCTGCTCCATTTTGCAAAATTGCACCAGGAGAATGATTGGTACAGTTAGACTCTAAGATGGACTGTATATGCTAAATCCTCCAACTCCAACAACAATAGTTGAACCCATTTGTAATTTAGTTTCTAAGGTTTCTAATGATTCTATTCTTTGGCACATTAGATTAGGACATGTGTCCAACTCTAGACACAAATGTATATCTACACAATCTCCTTTTATTCCCTATGACAATAATATTGTCCCTTGTGACATTTGTCATTACTCTAAATAAAGAAAATTGCCCCATTTTAGTAGTTCAACTAAAACCACTGTTATTTTTGAGCTACTGCATGTTGATATATAGGGGCCATACTCTCATACTTATGTTTTTGGTCACAAATACTTTCTTACTTTAGTTGATGATTATAGTCGCTTTACTTGGGTTATCCTCATGAAACTCAAAGATGAAATAAGAATCATATTCAGTTTCTTGCTTATATTGAAACACAGTTTCAGTCCAAACTCAAGTGTCTTCGAAGTGATAATGGTGTAGAATTTCTCATGACTAATTTTTTCCTCAACAAAGGCATTGTACATCAGAGAATATGTGTAGAAACCCCTCAAAAAAATGGGGTTGTTGAATGGAAACACCAACATATCCTTAATGTGGCCCGAGCCTTATACTTCCAAGCCAACCTACCTTCCAATTTTTGGAATTTTGCCATCCAACATGTTGTTCATTTAATAAACAGAATCCCTAGCCCCCTCCTTCAAGATAAATGTCCCTATAACTTACTTCATAAAATAGCACCATCCTTAATCCATTTAAAAGTTTTTGGTTGCCTTAGTTGTGCCTCTACTTTACAAGCCCATAAAACTAAATTTCAGTCTTGAGTTAGAAAAGCAGTTTTTCTTGGTTACAAAGAAGGTATAAAGGGTTACATGTTGTACAATCTAACATCTCACCAATTCTTCTTATCTAGAAATGTGGTTTTTCATAAAACTATTTTTTCTTTTCACATTCAACTAGCAAATTCACTTCATGACTCTCCCACACATGTCCCCCAACTTATACTTACTAATTCTAATATTCCTCTTGATTACTCATCCCCTTCCTGACCACAAATACTCCTTAAGCCCCTTCCTTCTTCATCTAACAACCAACCCTTTCAACTTGTAAGACATTTCACCAGGGTCAAAAATCGCCCACGATACTTAGAGGACTACCACTACAGATTTTCTTCTTCTACATGTTCCAAGCATTTTTTCGGTACCCCTTCTTATCTTCTCTCGTCTATTTTGTCTTGTGACAATTTTTCAGCAGCATATAAACAGTTTTACCTAGCTGTCACAGCTCAACTTAAGCCCTAAACATACGCCCAAGCCTCCAAACATAAATGTTGGCAGCAAGCTATGCACGCTAAATTGGCATCCCTTGATCAAAACCACACATGGACTGTTGTTGATCTTCCTCTAGGCAAAACTCCAATTGGATGCAAATGGGTTTACAAAATAAAATATCATGCTAATGGCTCAATAGAAAGGTATAAGGCCAGGTTGGTGGCCAAGGGTTATACACAATTGGAAGGTGTGGATTACTTTGATACTTTTTCTCCAATTGCTAAATTAACATCTGTGAGAACTCTTCTTGCTTTAGCTGCTGCACGCGAATGGTTTCTTGAGCAATTAGATGTAAATACTGCATTTCTTCATGGGATTTGCATGAAGAAGTTTATAGTGCTTCCTCCAAGTTTCACTTATGCTAGCTCATCCAATTGCAACAAAGTTGGTCAGCTTCACAAATCTTTGTATGGCCTTAAATAGGCCAGTAAACAATGGTATGCTAAATTGTCCAATGCTCTCATGTCTAAAGGTTATACCCAATTTGTGGCTAATCACTTATTATTTGTAAAGAGTTTTGGTTTTGATTTCACTACTTTATTAGTCTATGTTGATGACATACTAGCTAGTAATAGTATGCAAGAGATTCATAATGTCAAACAGTTTCTTGATGACCAATTAAAATTAAGGACCTTGGCCATCTCAGGTTTTTCTTGGGGCTTGAAGTTGCTCGGTCAACTGAAGGCATTTTACTTAATCAAAGAAAATACACTTTAGAGTTGCTTGAGGATAGTGGCTCTCTAGCTACCAAACCTGTATCCACCCCTTTCAATCCTTCTATTAAGCTCCAAAGTGACTCTGTAGATGCCTTGTTTGATGAATCCTCTTATCGACACCTCATTGGCAGGTTGTTATATTTGACTACCACCAGATCGGACATTGCTTTTGTTGTCCAGTAGCTTAGTCAATATGTCTCTAAGCCCTTAGAGCCCCATTTTCAAGTTGCCACTAGAGTGCTTCACTACCTGAAGGCTCTCCTACCAAAGGCCTATTTTTCTCTGCCTCTAGTCCTCTAAAGCTATCTAGTTTTGCGAATTCTAACTAGGACTGTTGCTTGGAAACTCGACGATCCATCACTGGATATTGTGTATTTCTTGGTTCCTCACTTATTTCCTAGAGATCTAAGAAGCAAAATACAGTATCGAGGTCTTCCACTAAGGCTGAGTATAGAGTTCTAGCCAACCTCACTTATGAAATATAGTGGCTCAACTTTCTATTTCAGGATTTGCGCATTCACTTTGATCATCCTGCCTCCATTTACTGCAATAATAAATCTGCCATCTATCTTGCTCACAATCCCACTTTTCATGAGCGGACAAAGCATATTGAGATTGACTGTAATGTCATTTGAGAAAAGCTACAATCTGGACTCATTCATCTTCTTCCAATGCCTTCCTCTTCCTAAATAGATAATGTTTTCACTAAACCACTACACCCTACGTCTTTCACCAAATTTCTCTCCAAGTTAGGACTTCATGATGTTCACAGTCCAACTTGTGGGGGTATCAGTATAATAGAATGTTTAAACTGTAATTTTTTAGTTAGCTTTTATTTTTCAAATAGTTATATTTTTCTATTAACTAGTTGTTCTGCTTATAGGATCAAGTTGTCTATATATAGCAACTAGTAACCATCTATTTGTACCTTCGATTCACTTTAATTCAAAACAGAATTATGACTCTTTCTTATATCTTCTAATACCAAGAATACATCACAGAGGAAGAGATTTCAGTACTGCGACCAGTTTATGATTATGTTAAAACTAATGATCACTATAAGATTGTGTGGATTCTCATTGTGGAGGAATGGACCAAACAGCTGTGCAAGAAATTTAAGGTTTTGAAAAGCAAGATGCCTCGGTATGTGGTGCAACATTTTGGAACCATAGCTGGGCATAGGTACATTAAGGAGGAATGGCACTTCAAAAAGACGCCTATGGTTGTGTTGTTAAGCCCTTAAGGGAAGGTGCAACACTCAAACGCATTCCATTTGATTCAAGTTTATGGAACGAAGACTTTCCCTTTCCAACTTGGAATGAAGAATGCTTAAGCAGTGACATCAATTGGGTTGGCTCTATAGTAGGCAACATTCTCCTTAGCATAAACACCTGGGTAAGTAAATTTCACAAAAAAAAAAAAATCAAGTTTTTACCATATTATATAAATATATACTAATTCAATAGTATTGGTTAAAGGGGTTATCTAACTTATCCCAAGTAAAAATGAGGTTAAACAACCCCATCAAAGATGATTGATGTAATTTTTTATGTTGTACCAACCATCTTTAAGTATATAGAAAATTACACCAATCATCTTTAATGGAGTTGTTTAACCCCATTTTACTTGGGTAGGTTAGACAACTCCTTAGTTAAGACTTATCATTTTTTGTCTGGAAGATTTGCCATTGAATTAGTATTAAATTATCTTTGCGGGAAAATAGAAAACTAGGATTGGATTAACATTTTTACAAGGTGTTGTGATATTTTGTGTGAAGCAGATCAAGGAGCAAAAGTACATCTTCTTCTATGGAGGTAATGACAAAGAATGTACCCAACAGTTCACCAAGTACACAACTGTCCTTACAAATGATGCCATCATAAAGGAGGCAAAGATTTCCATTGAGTTGTTTTGTGCGGAAAAGGAAGACAAAAGCTTTGTGAGGCGCTTTTGGAGTGGCATTGAGAGCTTGTTTGTGATTATGACTCACAAGACAATTGATGCTGTGACTTAAGAAGTGAAAAAGATGCTTTCTTACAAGAATGAAATTGGATGGGCTCTCCTTAGCAAAGGGTCATCTGTGGTGGTGAATGGTCACGGAACCACAATCTTGAAGTCTGTGGTAGAGTTTGAGAAATGGAAAGAAGTTGTGATAAAAAAGGCTTTAAGTTCTCCTTTAAAGAATACCATGGGAAGATTGTGAGCACCATTCACCGTTGCTCACACCTTGAACTTCCTAATGTTGCAGGAAAGTTACCAGAGATAGTCAAATGCCCAGAGTGTCCCAAGACAATGGAGATTTTCATCAACTATAAATGCTGCCACAATTAGAATAGCGTGAATGCCACTTGCTAGAATTGAATGTAGCTACCTTGTTTTGTTATCATGAAGTAGAGTGCGAGAATAAGAGCCTTTCTTGTGATGCGCATCTTAAGGAGAGTGTGGGAATAAGAGCCTTCCTTTTTGTTTTTTTTTGGGTTGCCATGGTATTGGTACGAAATATCCACTGTCAGAAACAGTGACTAATCTCTGCCGGGGATCGTGAGCACACACAAGGTAGGTATTCCCTTCCCAACATAGTTTATTTTATACCCAAGGTCAGGATTCGAATCCTGGACAACTTGGTTAAGAGACACAAACCGCTACCACTTGTGCCAACCAGTGTTGGTAGAGCCTTTCCTATTATGCACATCTTTTTCAGCACTATTAGCTTCTCTAGTAAAGATTTCTTGGTAACTTGATGTGTAAGTTTTTTGAATACGGTAAAAGAATTTCATTGATGCCAATGGAAATAGGAAAATAAATAAGTAGGACCAACCGAAAAATGGAAAAGATAAACTTATGCTATAACCATATACAACAACATGCCATTCACCAATATATATATATATATATATATATATAACAACATACCACTAGGAGCCCAAGGAACTATATAAACTTGATATCAACCCATGTGAGGCGTGGTTTTATTTTGAAAATTTTTTGTAATAATTATTCTTTAAAAACATTAGGGATTTTTTATTTTATTAAAAAATAATTAAAATAGACATTATAATTGTAAATAAGATTTTAAGAGTTTATAATGTTATATTTATATTTTAAATAAGATTTATTTTGATTATATATAACTAGAGGAAAGAGAGTACTCCATGCCTTTTTAATTTTTTTAAATAAAAATAAAATAAAGAGGGAGAAAGAAGATAAAGGTTAAATAAAAAGTAAGAGTGTCCATTGCATAGAATAGTAGGGTGGTTAGTGCAGTTTAAAAGAGAGTAATGGATAATTTAGGGAACAATTAAAGAATAAAATTGTCTAATAAAATGGGTACATCAAATTTAAGTGTTTCCTAGGCCTTTATTATAAGTATAGATTTATGGGATCAAATAAAAAAATTACTTTTCTTAACATTTTAGATGATTTAATGTCTAAAGTTCAAAATAATGTGAATAAATGATGCAAACCAGAAGTCCAGAACTGACACAGAAAAAAAAGCAGCAAATAACTCTGTAATGGAAAATAAAATTTGAGTGTTATTTTTTAAATAAGCAAGATATAGTGGAAAAGAATTCCCACTGTCACAGAGCAATATTCCTACATAGGCTTAGAGCTCCTGCCATAACAAATTTCTGACTCTCCAAAAGATATCCGTTCTCACCACTCCTGACTCTCATATTACTAAATCCCACTACACAATTGGCACACACATTCACTCCCTGCCACGTAAGCATTCCCATCATGGTCCACCATGGGCTTGGGCGGCTGCCCTAACAGCCCATTTGGACCCATATTTTCATTTGAGGTCCTAATAATTAAAAAAGTATAGTTGTTGACTTTTTTAAAAATAATATGGAAAAACGAGTTATATGATTGAAAAATAGACTTAAAAGAGCTTTCCAGTGATGGATCATAAGCTTTCTAATTCAACCATTGATATAATAAAAGTTTATTTGAAACTAGTTTATGTGCAGGAACCTTGTTCTGTTGATTGGTTTTAACATTTTTTAGTAATTTGATTGTTTCTCCTTGTATAAATGGATTAACAAGAGTTTTACTTAAAACTGAATTAAAATGTGATTTATTATAGAATGTCATGTAGCGATAGCAAGTCGTTACAGGCATCCCCTAATTGATGTAGACATAGGACCCTTACTATGAATTCCAAAATGTGAATAATGAAAAATACTACCCAATAAAATAAAATAACATTAGAAAGGTAGTTAGGACTTCAAGAGGAATTACAACTAGCTAGCAAGCCGTGGCAGGCAAGCCAAAAAGACATGCCTCAAATATGTTTAAAAAACTTCGAATAGCTATGTCTATATACCAATATTTGCTCAGATCTTAATATTGTGCTTATGTTAGACAAATCATAAGTGTGGGATCAATAGCATCACCATAAGAAAAATGTTGAAAATACATTATTTTTGGAGTGTATGAGTGGAAGGAAGAGAGATAAAGAGAAAAAATAAATAAATAAAAGAAGAGAGAGAAATTGATACAAGTAACAAATGATGTGATAAAAATGAAGGAAGAGAAAAAGGAAAATGGTCAATGTGAGTTGTAAAAGAAATTGAATGTATAAATATTATAACTCAAACCATAAACCATAATAGGATTTACATTACATTCTATAAAATACAAAGAGCTCAACTCAACAAGAGTAAATAATTGAAACCATATATTTCAGGACCTTAAAACAAAACCAGCTTGGCAGGAAAAGTGACCATCGAAATCAAACAAGCATTTCATCAAATAGGCAGCACGCTATTGAGTAGAACAGGATATCAATCGTTACACCTCAGGGACAACATTTCAATAACTCAACAACTATCATTCAAATGCCTCAATTTTTATGGACTAAAATTATTTCAAAAATATTAGAAATGGAAAAAGAAAAAAAAAAATGAAAGGGGAAGCAGAGTCTATACTCTATACCCACGAGAACCTGTTGTATGCATCGTATGCTGATTCACACGTAAGAGCACACTTGTTCACACATTCACACGTCCTCTCTCAATCATTTTTACAACACGATAAAACAAATAAACAATTCTCCCGCCCACAAAGAGAAACAGTGATGAACAAATGTCAACTAGAAGGCTAAAATCAAATATGAATCAAACACAATGATTAAACATTAACAAGCTATAACCAAACATCCAAAGTTCGCAATGGGTGATCACAATGTCTTATGGCTCGCAAAGATAACTACGAAGACGTTGCGTTGAATGATCGATAATATACGACGGCTATAAACACATAAAGGTGATTAAAAATCAAATTATTGAATCAAAGAAAAGGTGAAAAAGGTACGGCAATATATATAGTTAACACGTAATGTTTTTCATCATTGCCCATTTCTTTTTAACTTTTCTATCTTTTCATCATCGCGAATGATGCACAATTTTATACATATATTTTAAACATGGCGCAAAAGCTTAACTAACACAAATACACAAGATGCATGATCTACAGAGACACAAATAATTTTGCGAATAACACAAAGGAAAAAAAAACAAAAGAAAGCAGGAATCAGAGCTAAATATTCTATGAAGACCCGTAGCTGTATGATCCATCCCTCTTAAACAAACGTTCAGCACAACCATTCCGCGCCCTGAACAAACGCTGATCGGAAACTTTTCAATTTTGGAGAAGTAGCTTTTTCTTTCATAATAGAATGATACTGATTACTGACATTAACTTAAATTTACATTCCCTGCAACAAACATTTGTCATTTAACAAAATAGGGACCCAAATGCAACAAATTTTACGGAAAAACAATTAATAGTGCATATTGACGAGTAAACTTTAAATTAGTCATCAAAGTTGTATAAATCATATATTATAGCTTTTGAGATTTTAAAAACATTCTATTAATACCTTCCTTTGTGAAAAATCATTCATTTTTAATACTTTTTTACTTTATTTTTTTACTGATGTCTTACACCAAAAAGATTAAAGAGAATGTCACTTTATAAATCATATTTTATAGTCTTTGAGATTTTAAAAACATTCTATTAATACCTGCCTTTATGAAAAATCATTCATTTTAATTTTTTTACTGTATTTTTTTTATGTCTTACACCAAAAAGACTAACGAGAATGACACTTTACAAAGTCAAAAACTAAGAATGTTTAGCCAAACTTAGCTTGTCTTCTTCTTCACATGCAAATTTTTGATGTTGTCCCAGATTGTATTTGATTTCAGATTCTGGCTGATAAATCAACCACTGCTTTTCCTAGAGGCTTTTAGCCTGTTGTAATCCCTTGTCTCACCAAATAAAAAATAAAAAACTAAGAATTTTTAAAATCTCAGGAATTAAAATGCTCGACCCATATATATATATTTTTATAAACTAAAATTAACTTATAGATAAGTTAAAATCAACTTTTAAAGAAACTAAATAAGAAAGTTTCTACAAATGCATAGGCTAATTTTAACTTATGAAAAAAATTTATTTCATTTTTTTTTTTTTGCTACAAGTGTTTATGAAAAAATTTATTCAAACATGAACTTACTTAAAGGCTTACTTGCATATTAATTATTACAAGCTACATTGGATGAGATAAGGTAACGAGAATGATATTGGGTCCAATCTATTTAGAAGAGGCAAAAATTTCAAGGTCATTGCGTAAATTATATTACCAAATATCCATACAAAGGTAAGTATATCTAATCGAGTAAATCTTCAAACAGAGTCCCTACGATTTTAAAAATCTTCTGCTAATTTTTGATTTTACAGAAAAGTCATTTATTTTACTTTTTTCTACTTTATTTTGTGTTGTGAATTTACATCAAATTAAACTCAAGTGAATGAAGTTTTAAAAAGAAAAATGCTAAACACTTTTCGTAACAAACACACGAACCTTTGATTTCTGTTAAATCACATTTTATATTTTATTTAATTTTTAATCAATAATTGTTTTAAAAATTGCCATTATTCCATGTTAATATTTGGTGTGTTAGGTGCAAATTTGTTTGGTACTATCTAGCAGTGCTCTTTATACAGTCATGATGATTAATTTAGTAGTTAATTAACTCCTCCCTAATCTAATGGACAAAGATTAGGTACCAAAATTAACCACCTCACCACGTTATAAATAGAGTAGGACTCTGGTTAACCAACACAACTCTCATTTTTTTTATCTTCCCATCTCTCAGACTTTGTTATTATTAATTCTTGAGAGTGAGCCTAATGGCTACCAAGCATTCACTGAAGTCTCTCTTTCACCGAACTACAGAAAGTGAGCACAACCCGTTAAGCATGTCCGATGAGCAGATATTGGAGCAAATTTACTCAACCCATGTCCACAGTCACACAAAGTTTGATGTAGAGTCTCTTTTCATTCTTGTTGAGAACACCCTTAGGCGTTCAACCCTCATTGTTGACAGTGTTGTCCAGGTATAGACACTAATATACCCATACCTTTTATTTATTTATTTCCATATTTCCCTCCGTGTTTGTTTTCCTCATATTTCCATGCAATTGTGATTAATCTTGACAGGGTTCTAAATCAAGCCTGGAGCAGGTAGAAGACAAGATCCCCCAAGCCAACTTCAATTCACCACTCTGTACCCTGAAGCAAATTTCTTCCGAGGTCATTCGTTCATTAATCCAAATTAATGCAAACGAAAAAAAAAAAAAAGAATTATATATTTGTATACAAAATAATAAAAACTTAAATAAAGTTTCTGGCAGTAACATATTGTTGAATCATGACAGATGTCATGCAAGCCTGCAGGAGAGGAAATTGCTCACAAAACTACAATGACCATACTTGTCAAGCTCTCAAACTATGAGTGGGATGCAAAAGCGGTGATAACACTGGCGGCTTTTGCAATGGAATATGGCGAGTTCTGGCTGCTTGCTCAGCATCAACCAACCGACCCTATTGCCAAATCTGTGGCTGCTCTGAAGCGAGTGCCAGTGCTCACAAAACCTGCAGCAGTGCAAAAGCATCGCCTTGCCATCATTGAGGTCAACAATCTGGTCAAAACAACGTTGCTAGTGATTGAGCTAATCTTTGAGTTGGAGAAGCTTACAACGTTTGACACAAAGGATGTGCCCGCTTTGTTGCCTTCAATAGAACAAATTCCTGTTAATGTCTACTGGGCTATCATCACCATTGTGGCTATTGTAACTCAGATTGATTACCTCACTACTGAATCGTAAGTAACTTTCATTGTTATCTAGGTCCTTTACGCTTTACGTAGATGAATTTTCCTACGTAGAAATGCATAATATGCTCTTTGTCGTTTTATTAGCAGTTGTTACTATTAAACGAACTGTTTAACAAACCTGTTCAATATTTCTATAATTGCTTGATGTCAGAGGGGACAAGCAAGATCTGTCCCACTATGGTCAAAAGATCAACATCATACTTAGCAAACTGAGGAAGCAAATCATGCTCTGCAGACAACAGCTAGGTCAGTAATCATGCTCTGCAAGCACACTTGGCAAGTTGAATTGTTGCATTTAAAATTAAAAACTGAACAGAAAAGACATGAAGTTACAAACAACATGCTAAGAAAGATTATTTGTCATTTTGTTTTCAGAGGAGGCTGAGTATCATCACAGGCTCAGGAAATTTTTTCAAACGCCTACTGAAATAATGGAGGTGTTTAAGTTTCTGGTTTTTACCAAGGATGCCCCACAGCTACTGTATGATGGTGCCACTAAAACCCCGGTTTGTGACTCTTTGAACAAAATTATTATATAATTTTGGCGATCGCGAAAATTATGATTTTGTGAACATCTTACCGTTTTAATTTAACTTCTAAAATTTAGCAATAAAAAAATAGTTTCATGAAATGCATGCCTCCCTCACAGCACAAGGCACCATGTTGTCACTCAGATTTTTTTCCCCATCAATTCATTATACTCCATCGGCATTACATAGAAAGTACATGTTGTATATTACTGTTTTTCTTACATTACCTCGTCTTCAAGTGTTACTACAAAATTTTGACAAAGACAATTATATTTAAACTAATATTTTAGTATGTAGATTGCACAAAATAAATGTTTATTTTTATATAATTAAAATTTATAATAAATAAATATTTTTAATACATAAATTATATTATAATTAAAATTTATAATATATAAATATTTTTTAATATATAAATTATATTTAAAATTTATAATAAATAATTTAAATTGTGACATAAAATTAATTTTAATTATTAAGAATTTTTTTTAAAAATTATTGAAATTTAATTTAGAGATAAACATAAAAGGTGACAGATTGAAAGAAATAAATAATTAAGAAGATCAAGTATACACACAAAGAAAAAGGAGGGTAATTTGATATGGTTGGGAGAAAAAAAATTACTTGTTGCACCGGTAATGAGTGAAATGTACTTCAAAAGAGAGAAGAAATAAAATATTGAGAATGTCTAATTAAGAAAAAAATTATTGTATGGTCTGAAACTACCATATGTCCATAATCTTGGCCAATTTCTATGTGGCACATAATTGAATTTTTCAATTTGTTAGAATGAGATAATAAAACTCGATTATGTGTCATGTTAAGACTAGTCAAGATTTTGAACACATGGTAGTTTCGGACCTTAAAATAATTTCTCCTAATTGAAAGAATGAGAATTGTAAAAAGGAAATTGCTTAGTGGTACAAAAAAACATCCCACGAAATTTATGTGAAAACACGTGGCTGATTTCTGTTAGAGTCCTATGTTTTATTTGTGCTCATTAATTCATTAGAGAACTTAACTTTCTCTTGATTATGTTGATTCGTGCCAAAAATACGAAATTTTTTCGTTCTATATAGCAGTACTCTTGTAAAAACTTTACTTTTTAAATTGAGTATTCTAATTTATAATATAAAAGTATATAATAAAAATTATATAAATATAAAATTATATATATATATATGTGTGTGTGTGTGTGTGTGTGTGAGAGAGAGAGAGAGAGAGAGAGAGAGAGAGAGAGACATTACTTGCGTAGAACTGTTCAACTCATCATTCTTTATTTCTGCATCTGGGACTCTTTTCAGTCATAATGCAACAAGGAAAAAAATTTCTAAAATCCACCATAAAATAAGTATAGATACAGACACATAATTTATTTATTTTAATTAAAAGTTTATATTAGTGGAAGGCATAATCTCTTGCGAGGCCAAAAAAACTACTAATCTCAACAAAAATTTATAGTGAAATTTATATATTGCCTATTAATAGAGAAAATTTAAAAATCAAACTCAATTCATAGCTAATGTGAGCAAAAGACTTGACTAGATATGTCAACTTTGTTAACGAGACAAACACATAATCTATTGCATATAATCTGTACAAAATTAAAATAACTCTTTGTACAAAATATAGATACAAATATAACCTAAATTTTATCTGAAATTAAGTAAAAGATATTTATTTGATACTAACTGGATCTAAAAGTAGATCTAATGCTAAAGAAATACAAAAACTAACTTATAAAATGAGATTTGTCTTCTATTTATATACGTTATTTTAATTATATCAATAGTTAATGTAAGATCTCTAACACATGTGTTAAATTGATGGTTAAGAAAACCAATACTAAGATATAGGAAAAAAAAAAGATTTATTTCTAAATTATATTAAATTTTGTTTTATTTTCTTTTTATAAAAGCTGCACATGATCTTCGTTTTTCTTGATTCATGTGTAGCCCTTGTTATTGATTTTGATACATTTGTTGCTGGGCAGGTCGAAATCAATGTGCTCAAGAAGAAGAATGTTTACTTGTTGGTTTCCACTCTAGACATCACGGAGGAAGAGATTTCAGTACTCCGACCGGTTTATGATTATATCAAAACTAATGATCAGTATAAGATTGTGTGGATTCCCATTGTAGAGGAATGGACCGAAAAGCTGCACAAGAGATTTGAGGTTTTGAAAAGCAAGATGCCTTGGTATGTGGTGCAGCACTTTGGAATCATAGCAGGGTACAGGTACATTAAGGAGGAATGGCACTTCAAAAAGAAGCCTATGGTTGTGGTGTTGAATCCTCAAGGGAAAGTGCTGCATACAAACGCATTCCATCTTATTCATGTTTATGGAATGAAGGCCTTTCCCTTTACTATTTCTGATCAAGAGAGAATTGATAGAGAAATTCACTGGATTGGTTCCGTTGTAGGGGATTCTCACCCCACCATAAGCACTTGGGTAAGAACATTTAACAAATCAGTTAGGAAATTTTAACAATCAGTTAGGAAATTTTGCCTAAGTTGTAAACAGAAATGATTTGAAAAAACCACAGTTGTTAAGTTTTGAGCACTCAAATTTTGAATATTTTGCTTTTAAATGTTATCTCGAGCATTGGTATTGTAAAATTGTTTAAGTTAGCATTGGCAATGGCATGAGCTTAATTGCAAGGTTTTGGTGTCACTCTCTAAGATGCAGATCAGAGAGCAAAAGTACATTCTCATCTATGGAGGCAGTGACAAAGAGTGGGTCCAACAGTTCACAAAATATGCAACTGCCTTTGCAAATGACGCCGCTATAAAGGAGGCAAAGATTCAAATTGAGTTGTTCTGTGTGGAAAAGGAAGATAAAAGCTTCCTAAGGCGGTTTTGGAGTGGCATTGAGAGCTTGTTTGTGACTAAGGCTCACAAGACAGTTGATGCTGTGACTCGAGAAGTGCAAAAGATGCTTTCTTACAAGAATGAAACTGGGTGGGCTGTCCTCTGCAGAGGGTCATCCGTGGTGGAGTGTGGTCATGGAACCACAATCTTGAAGACAGTGACAGAGTTTGAGAAATGGAAAGAGGTTGTGCTGAAAAAGGGCTTCGAGTCCTCCTTCAAAGAGCACCATGAAAGGATTGTGCGCACCACTCACCGCTGCACACATCTTGAAATTGCTAATGTTGCAGGGAAGTTACCAGAGATCATCAAATGCCCCGAGTGTGGCAGGACAATGGAGATTTTCATCAGTTATAAATGCTGCCACACTGATAATACTGCAATTGCCATCAACTAGAATTTAGTGCAGCTTGCTTGTTTGATGCTATGAATGAGAGTGTGTGGGATTGAGCTTAATAATTTCCGGTTATGCTTAACTTCTAGGACTAGGCTTCTCGGGTAAAATAAAGATTTCCTTGAACAAAAGTAAACGATTTTTGTGTGACCTTATAAATAAGGTGTGTCTTTTTCATGTAATTCGGTGGTGTTATTCTTGAATAGTGTTACAATGACACAGTGATTGCTTTGCATTGCACTATTTATTACCAACATTTCATTTTATAGAGCATAAATAACCTCACAAAAACTATTGAAACGTCGATCAGTGGCGCATATTTTAATTTAGCTAGTGGTAGCTCCATTTTGAGTTTCTTATAATACAATTATGTCAAAAATTTCAAGGAATAGTTTTGTTGTTTATAGTCATCCAATTCAACTCCACTCACATTAGTCGAATACTTAATATGCTATTTGGATTCCAGTAGTTTTAGATTAAAAAAAATTGTTTACATGTATTTTTAATCTTTATAAATATGATTAAACTTGTTTTTGTTTTCTAAATTATTTTATTGATTTTGATTCTCATAATCATAAATTTTAAAAATTTAAAAATGATTTCTATTACCATTTAATGGTGATACAAGAAGTATCTAGTCATGCTATGTCAGTAATCTTTGTGAAATAATATGTTTAAATACATGCCATGTCATTACTAAAATAATTAGTAGAGTCATTTTTAAAAAAATTTAAATTTATAAAAAATAAAAGCAATAAAAAAATTCAGAACATAAAATTAAATTTAATCATATTTATAAAGATTAAAATCATATTTTACAAAAAAAGGATAACTACATAGAAAATTCTTCATCCTAGTTTGCGGGTTAAGAAGCATTCTATGCGATAATTGTGGTCAAGTAGTCTCGGTACGTGCTCTAACGAAATTTTCAGTGTAACGTGGAAAGAATTTCATATCTAATACAATTACGTTTCGAAATTATTAATCTATTGATTTTATTCTTAAATATGATGGAACTCTAAATTTATTATTTAAAAAAGAAATACGTAATGAAACGAACACAAAATTTGTATCCGTATATTCCGTATTATTCAATTGCTTTCTAGTAATAGCATGTTTGGAATCTAATTAGTAACGCATGTATAACACATATTTTCACGTCAATTCTTAAAAGATGTAGAAGCTACAAATAGTAGCTTTGGTATTGACATGAATTTTCACGTCCAAAACATGCTCCCAGACACGCACTAAGACTTTTTCTATCTCTCTCTATCACAATTTATTGAAATAAAGCTTTTTTATTTATTTTTTTTAAAATTCGTCAAAATTAGTACTGAATTATTCCTACGAAAAAGCATAGCTATTTTTAAAACTGTATAAATGTTAGGAACTAGGAAACTGCGAGACAATTATTTTTTACAAAAAAATTCTACCATTTTATTTTCATAACCACAAGAAAGAAATATGAGATGTGAATATTTGATGAATGATATGACAAAAAAAAAGATATGAAAAAGTAGTGTTACAAAAATATTATAATATGAATAAAATTGCGGGTATCAAACACGACTTGAATACAAGTTTAATTTTTTACCATAAAGTTGTTGACCAAACACACAACTTAATGCAATTTTTTTAATGAAGGTACGTAGGGGCAATTTGCGGGTGAAGCTTTTGCTGCTATAGGAAGGTTATTTTTTTGATCAGCGCTATAGGAAGGTTATATGCCTTACGGACTCTATCAAGGTGCCGTGCCGTGAGACTCGTAGAAGATAACCCTCATCTCAAAGTACCACAATCCAGGATGCATTAGTGGTCAGTTTCAATCAACCATATTCTTTGATAAGCTAAGGTAACTCTTGTGTAGAGATAAAGGGGGTTGTTATCCTCAGGCCTCAGCTGACAGTTGTCTTCTTTAATTTTTTTTTGTTCTTTCTGGTTTCCTTTCGTCATTTACCAAAAAAACAAATAATGAAATCATGAATTGAAAGCAGAAGTTACCTTGAGTCAGGGCCCATAGGATGACAAATTTTCCGTGATTGTGAGAATCCGCCAGAGTTCCCTGAAAAAAAAATGGGAAAGGGGCGGGGATCATAAAACTTGCCTCGCGGGTACCATGGAAGAGATTTTCTCATTTAATAATTTTCATATTTTTTTTCCTCACTTTGGAATTAGATGAAAGTTGATATAGAGTTCTTATTATTTTATTATCAATATTTGTGATAAATGAGCACACTGATAAAAATTGTTCAAAATTTATATTATTTGTATAATAATTATTGTTTATGCAAATTAATTGTTATAAGATATAGCTGAACTTGATATGTCATTTGATAATTTTACAAGTATTTTAAAATGTTAATCAAAGTATGCATCAAAAAAATTATTGAACAAAGTTGAAGTGTATGATAAAATTATTATATTCATATTTTCTTTCTAATATTTAAAATTTAATTTTTAAACCAACATTATATATTTTCACTAGGGTCAGCCTAGTGATGGGGTTATGGGTAGTTTACATTAAGTCCTAGATTCAAATATCAATATTGTCATTGTGCACAAAATAACATTATATATGTCTAAATATTTTCTTAGAATTTTATGTGTGAACTGTATCTAAGACTAAGAAAAGGTGAGAGTCAGCTTCTAATTTGAGGAAAAATATTTAATATATATTTACTTTTTCTTTCATCTCTTTTCTATCTCATTTTTCTTCTTATTTCTGTTTCCTTCTCCATCATATCATTTATTAGATCTATCTTTTTTCTCTTATCCTTTTTTTACCCTTTTCTTTTCACCCATACATCTAAAAAATAAAGAGTATGTTTATCATTACTCTAATTTGAGTGGTTTATTTGTTTAAAAACACATTGACATTTTAGACTCGTGATCTTTGAATGTAAACTTTTATAATGTCTTAAAAAATTTATATGCAATTTTCATTAAAAAGTGTGAGAGAGTGAATTAATAGATTTTTAGTTTAAGTGACTTATTTATCTAAAAGTACTTTCACTTTATGTATTCCTGCTTCATTAATGCGAAATATTTATTCTCTAAGGGTGTGTTTGATAGAGAAAAAAGAAATAGAGAAAAGGAAAGGAAGAGAAGAGAAATAGATAAGAAATAGAATAGAAGTTAAGGTTGTTTTGTTGAAGAGAAATAGGTAAAAATAAAGTGGAAGTTAAGATTATTTTAATTATTATTTTTTTTATCATTAATATTATTTGTATTGTTATTAATAATATTTATTTTTATTATTAGTATTATTTTTAATAATAATAATAATAATAATAATAATAATATTATTATTATTATTATATAAACGCATGCTTATCACATGAGAGACACAGTACAAGAAAATCGATTTACATAATATTTCCTTTTCAGTTCACGTAACAAGCACACAAGCAAACGAAGATAGGTGACCTCAGTCGTATTTATGTGTAATTCTTCACATCTTTGAAGAAATTTTTCTGCATGGGTCCCACATAATTTTTTTAAATTTCTTCACACTTTCACTCTACCAAACAACTAACTTCTTCTCACTTCCACTCTCTTCTTTCCTCTACACTTTTATTTCCACTCTACCAAACGATGGCTAACATATCTTCTCATGAAATCATAATGTACGGCCAATAGCAGACAAGGACTGGAAGAAGGAACAATTCCCGTACCTTGTTTGCATTCCGAAAACATTTTTCAACATATATATTTCTCATAATAAATATAATTTTTGCTAACAAATGTATTTAAAATATATACTTAGAAAATTATAACTATAATATATTAAATTTTTACTTTTAACTTAACATTTTATATTTTTAATTATTGCACAGATATCTTTTAACACCTTTGTTAGTTGTAAAAAAACTCAACCAATATTTTACCTTTCCATAAATGCCCATTTGATTTGGTTAAAGATGTTGACGCATTTGGAGAGAATGAGCAGTTGACCACTCGTAACCTAAAAGTCAGCACAACCACTCCTTTTCACGAATTATTATTATTATTATTATTATGGAAACTCTATATTTTTAAAATAAAAGTAAAATAAAAGAGGAAGAGAGAAGTAAAAGGTTAAATAAAAAGTGGGGAACAGTTAATTATGTGATAGTTAATTAATAAAAATTAAAGGTAAAAGCGTTCAACAAAAAATGTACACTAAATAGGTGATTCCTATCATAACAACTATAGATTATTATTATTATTATTATTATTATTGAAAAGAGTTTGCTATTAATACTCCTTTCTCTCCAAATTGTATAATCCAAATTTATAGTATAAGAGTAAATAGAATATTAATTGTATTCCTACATCATTCATAAGTACTTATCAACCGTTGAATTATAACAACTGGTCTTTTATTTTTATTTTTTTAAGAAAACAACTGGTCAAAATACGTATACCATGCACAGAATCTTAATATTTAATATTTGTGAGATTTATTTTTTGTGTAATTGTTTTTAAGATGAAATTTATTCAATTCAGATATCTTTTATAACTAAAAGAAATATCTATTTTTAATAAAAATATTAAAATTTTCACATTTTATCTTAATTGACTCTGTAAAACATTTTTATTAGGTATTAATTTCTTTTATAATTTAAGATACATTTTATCTTAATTGACTCTAAATCATAAATATTTAAGTCGTAATTTTAATATTAGTTAAATAGATTAGTTAGCTAAGCTGTAAAATATAAATTGTAGTCGCCCGACTCCAAGTTACCATAAAGTGTCCTGGTGATTCTCTTTTCTCTTTTTCGCCTTCCCTCATAAATTAAAACCTACTATAAGCCTTTTCTTAAAATAAAAAAAAAAAACACTCATTTTAGGCTATAAATCAGGGTATTATAACCATTAATTAAAAAATTAATAATTACAATTTAATTGTATGTACATATACATTTTAATTATTATTGTTTTAATTAATACCTATAATATTTTACTTTATTTTCTAAAGTAAATCTCATGTTTTGTTCAAAGAGCTAAATCTACTAGTCTTATGTAGAGCTGTCAAAGTGGGCGAGCCGGCCCAGCCTGGCGGGCCATTCCTCTTTAGCGGGCCAAGTCGAGGCGGCCTGGTTTGTATTCGGGCCTCTTTTTTTTTTTGCCAAACTCAGTCTTATACAGGCCATCAAGTTACCGGACCAATTTGACTTGAATTTTTTTCGAACTTGTTATCTATTTTAATTATTATTTTTTTACCAAAAATTATATAAAATTAAATTATTTAAATCATATTAAATATTTTAAATTTAAATTTTACATACTTTATAGCATAAACGAACATATTTATTCATATATAATTGACTTAATTACTCAATAGTCTCATTAAAAATATATCTTTAAACAAATTTTATTTACAAAATGAAATATTCATGTTAATCTTTTTTTTTACAAATGTGTATGACCCTTTTTTTTTTAAGTATATTAATATTTTTTATTATATATATATATATATATACACGTTGCATTTTCGTTGCAGTGTTATATACTAATATACGCTGCAGTGTTACATTTCCGTTGTAGACTTGTAGTGTTGTTGTAGTGTTATATATATATATATATAGGCTGGGCCAAAATGGCCCGTTTCTTTTGTACTGTATTCTTTTTAGCTCAGCCCAGTTCTTTTTGCGGGCTAAGCAGACCAGCCCATTGGACCGGGCCTATTTTGACAGCTCTAGTCTTATGCTCGATTAACGCGGAAGGCTAACACATGCTACTTTCAATATCATTTAGATTTTACAATAATTAAGTACTCTTATTTATGTCTTTTTTATTCCTAAACTGGATGTTGCTCCGTCACCTTTAATAATAAATAAAAATCCGTCAAAGTTAGTACGGAGTAAGAAAAGTAATTGAAATAATATTAATAGATTTGTACAAAAAATATTTATAATAGATAAAATTTTATTTGTTAAATAAGTTTATATTTAAATATGGGTAATTACTCATATATATATATATATATATATATATATATATATATATATATATGTATAAATATGATAATTTGAAAGATTTTCTTAATATTTTAATTAAATTAAACATTGCACTTTTGGTTAATTTTTTTGTTTTATTAAATATTCATAACTAATTTTGGTATTGAAGGAAATTTTTTCTTTTAGTAGTTTCTTAGAAAAAAATACATTAAAATATTTTACTTAATTAAAATGCAAAAAACGAATCTTTTGTATAAGAACATAAATACTCTAATAACTTATTTGAACTCTATTCTCGGTGAAATTTAAGGTGCACAACAAAATGTTTTGTGCACCAATGCCTCATCAAACTTTACGTTGATACAGTTAAATGGTTTTCTTTTTTTCTTTTTTTAATGAAAGTGGTAGAATAGGAAGCCACCTCCAATACTACTAGATAGGATGTCAGTGACATGTTGTGGCTACTGATAGGTGCCCACTTAGAATATCACTACACATGCTTGAACCTCAAACATTTTTACCTAGTTGTAGTTACTCAACTAACCCTTAAGTGTCAGGAGATTTTCTTGAGGAAGGTTGCCGACCAAATGAAGAAAGTGATGTCAGGAAAATTTGAATCCACCCTCGTGGAAAAGGTTGGATTCATACCATGCAGATCCTTAATTACTTGTGTCAACTCACATTTGATTGATTGTTGTTTATTGAGCTAGGCTTCTCATTAGAAAACAGAGATGAAAAACTTCACATATTGCGCTGGGGAAATTTTAATTTATTTGAATGAGGTCACTATTTATTAATAATGTGATATTTTTTAATATTTTTATTTTTTAGCAATAATTAATCAATTTTATTATAAATTCAACTCGACTTAATTTAATAAACTGAAACCAACACCTACACTGATTCGATCACCATTCTAATTTTAAAAACAACTAAAACACATAAATCAGAGGGCTAAAGCATTGTATTAGTTAATTTATTATTTTAATACGACTTTAGTTTTTAGAGGACTAAAGTCCCTCACTATTTTGTTATCACAAGGTTATACCTGTTTCAAAATGCCACTTGACTCTCTGTATTAATTAATCGAGCAGGGAAATGATATTTTCGTAGGTTCAGTGATGCCATGCCAACTTGTGATGCATCCAGCATTCTTCATCAGGAATGTCTGAATACTCCAAAGCTGTTTGTGTGGAGAACATTGGAATATCATACTAGGTTTGCTACCACAAATTTTCTATACTATTTCGCATAGTCAATCAAAATTTATGAATTTAGACTAAATTGTATTTTGGTCCTCTATTTTTTTCAATCCACAATTTTGGTCCCCTTGTTTGTTTTAGAGATATTTAGTCTCCCTATTTTTAAAAATGTACAATTTTGGTCCCTACATCAAATCTTTTATATTAACCGTTAGTAATTTAACGTTGATTATGATATATCAATACTTAAATGATATGTTAAAGCTAGAGTCAACATTAGAGTCAACATTGACACATCAAAGTCAACATTAAACTATTATCGATCAATCAAGAAATTTGACGGAAGGACCAAAATTGTGGATTTTTAAAAATAGGGTAACTGTCTCTAAAAAAAATAGAGGACCACAAGTGTGGATTTTTAAAAATAAGAAGACTAAATATCTCTAAAAAAAGTAAGGAGACCAAAATTGCGGATGGAGAAAAATAGCGGGACCAAAAATATAATTTAGCCATGAATTTATTATTGTCACATTTTTGGCAAATTTAGGGATGATGGTGAGGCTTTATTCCAATTTTAATGACAAACACTTTTAATTCATTAATATAATATTTTTTCATAGTAATAGTTGACTTTGATATTATTTGATAAAACAATGAGGAACATACCTAAACTCGACAACACATCTATATCACTACAACAATTGCCAAACAAGCAACGGACAGTAAGCGATGGCCAAGCCGTCAATAAGCATAAATTAATAATTTTTGCAAGTAACAGACAAGTCGTTGGACAGAATAATTTTCAAAAAAAAAAAACAATAATTTAAATTAATAGCGATAACTTGGTCGTCACGAGTTTTTAACATTGCATGCCAAAGCTTAAACCTCTCCCACCTTTCTCACTCCTGCTTTCTCCCTATTTGAAATTTAAAGGTTTGGCACCTATCTAGTCAACTTGGATCTTTGCAGCTAAATTTTTCTACAGCAACAATGCTGCAAAATCTGAACCATTGATCAGTTATTATAATAATAGTTAAAAGAAAGAGAGAATGTGATCAACAACTAATATTTCTGTTGTAAAGGTAGTAGAGGATTTGAGTTCCCTATTTAGTAAGCAAAGACCTATTTGTCGCTACATTCATTACTTGTTTTCCTTTTTTACCACTCAAGACTTTTCTTCTCCTTCTCATTCTCGATCTCTTTCCATTAGGGATGAAACTAGATATAAGCCCCCCTTCCCAAAGAACAAAAGCTTTTTAATACTTGCACTTAAAAATATCTGCCCCCCCTCTAATATTTTTTCCTAAGTGACTAAGTTTGTATTCCAGTGGCTTGTGGGACAATCCATCCATAAATTGAATGGGTTTTATTTATATTTATCTTTTAATAAGATTTTTGTAGAGTTAGACTATCTAGATGTAGTGAGAACTATTAAAAATGGTTGTTAGGACCCTTCTCCCTTGAATATAATAATACGCTATTGCACTGGGCAATGTATTTCTACTATAGTGTCTTTGGATATTCAATCTAATAAAATAAATGAAGTAGCCTAATACATACAACAAGCCCAATAACCATTGCAAGTAAAACTTCAAATCTAACAATGGTTAAATTTCTTCTCCCATGTCGCAACCAAGGTCGCGGCGGGACAGCGAAAAATATGTTTAAAAACATGGAGTCGCCACCAATATTTATCTAGGAAAATATTAAAAAAACCTTTAAAAAGAAAATGATCTTCAAAACCAAATCTTGCATCCGGGAGTCAATTATGTATAGAGAATGTGTTAACACCCTACAACGTCCGTCATACAGACAATTATCCCTAATTAAATGTGCACAATTAATATAACTTTAAAATTATTTATTTTACCCCTAAAAAAACAAGAACATTTTAGATGTTTTATTTGCTTATTTATCTATTTATCAAGGAAACTTTGTTATAAAAAAACATATTATATATATTCTATTTCTAAAAAGAATTTTTTTTTTACTTTATCTTGAATTGATTAAATTTTTATTATTTTTTGAGATCGACAAGAGAGGTATTCTGCTCCTATGTATCTCCCGATACAATGGAGAATTAGACTCACGTAGTTCTTTGGATAGAAAAAGTTTGTGTGTTGATATTTTTATTATTCTTGATTTTTTTGTTTTTTAAAAAAGGCTTTCGCGATAATCAAACAGAAAGTGCATCCAAAATAATTATCAGGTATACCTTTTAAGGCTTTTGTAATACCCAAATAGGAAGTACATCCAAAATGGTTATTATTAAACCTTTATCATAAGACTAAAATTTTATTTAAATGTTATAATAAGTTATGTTAATTAAACAAATAATTTGAGAGATTAGAAATAGTGACATAAAATAAAAATAAAAGGGTCTGATTTTACCTAAGTAAATAAAATACCGGTTGTAGTTAATGGAGATAAATCAAATGAGTAAGTAAATAAATTCATAAAACCAAATAGCTGAATCCAAGTAATTATTTTATTTCAGCAAAATATTCTCATTTTATATATATATATATATATATCATTTATGATTTAAACCCAAAAAGTAACCATTTAAACACTAAATTAATTATTAAAACGAAAGCCACCAGGCATTATGCATTTTGTTTGACTATTCATTTTATCATTATTGTTTAGCTACATTTTGTTGCGTACGGAGGTTTTTGAGGCAAATAAATGAATAAAAACAAAAACTAATGTTATTATATTAAATCAAATAGACCCATGTGAATTACCACCCCAGACCCAACAGAGGTTAAGCGACACAATCAAGTCATGCATTCGTACATCGCAACGTGAGACCGAGCAAATGAGAAAAGGAGAAAACGGGTTTGGCGGTGGCGATGCGCACACCCTCGGTGTTGCAACAGCAACGCCGCCGCGGATCGGAGACGCAGAAGCACAAGCGCGTATGGCTCCAGTCAAGTAATGGCGGTGAGCTTTTTTTTGATTTGGGGTATCATGGTAAGGGTTAATAAAGGCGAGGTAGCACGCTCTCGGCACCGCGACGGCAAAGGATGGGGCCACGCGATCTGAGGGAGGGGTTTAAGGGTCCATTTTGGCTCAGTGGTGGGTTTGGTAGTACGATTTAGTGGTGTTGGACGAGTCAGTAGAGGAGATGTGGCGGTGGTTTGCGTGGTGGGCTTGACGGTGCAATTCAGTGGCGAAATGAGTACGGGATTTCGGTGCGGTTTGGGTTTATGGTGCTTGCATCTTTGCTGTTTTGGTATTGGAGTGGCTGGATTTGGTAACTGAGGTGTGGTTTTTTGGTACGTTTGTGTGTTGCAGATTCAAGGGGTACTCAGTTGGGTTTGCTTGTTGGCGTGGCAGATTGGGTGTTTGGGTTTTGTGATGGTGATTGTGTAGAAGCAAGTTAAGATGCAAATGATGTAGCACAAGCTAAGAGCATGACATCCTTTGATTTCTTTTTAATTGTTGCACACATATTTTCTTTAAAAACAGAGCACGAAAATGCATAATCAAAGATTGTGTGATTCAAGTTGATTTTATTCATCTTTTCCTTCTCTTACTCATTTTTATTTTGTTAACAGACTAGGACACTTAAGAGACAAGCACAAAGTAAAAGACAACAAAAAGGAATGACAATCACAGCAAGTGGAGCTTTAAACAGTGTTACGGACCAATGGGGTTACCTGTGTAAGAGCAAGGTTTTAAATCCTGATTGAAAACTCAGAAGGATGAGAAGATGAAGAGATGAAAATTGAGGAATTTGTGCTGGGTAAGTTCTCTCACTCACAGTGTGAGCATCTCGGTGTGTAATTCCTAAGTGTGTGTCCCCCCTTTCTCAGTATACTCTTCTCTACTTATCCTAGTCCCCTCCTCTCTTGAACGTTGATTCCATTGTCTTCTTGCAGGGACAAGAGAGAAAACTTGTAGGGGACAAATTCAGGGTGGCTAGGTGACTTCAAAGTGGTGCCTGTAAAGCTATGGTGCTTGGGCTAAGAATGGCAAAAGCAAAAAACAGTCTGAAAAAGCCATTGTTGCCATACTCAAAAGAAGGAGCGTGCTGTTTTCCTTTCCCCCTTTTTTTGTTTTTACTATTTTTTGTTATTTCAAGTTTTGTGTTCTTCTTTTTTTGTATTTTTTATTTTTGTGATATTCATTGCTATTTTTTGTCTCCTCTATTTTATTATTTTCTTTTTGTATTTTGTATTTTTTTTCCTTTTTAATTTTTGATTACATTTTTTCATTTTATGTATTTTACCATATTTTGAAATATTCTTTGTTTTCTTTTTTGTTTAAATTCTTATTATTTTTTTATTTTGTTTATTGGACAAAATTGAGTGTTCACACCCCAAACAAAAATTATGTGTTCAATTTTTGGACCCTCCCTAACCATTTTTTCTGGTTTCGTCCCTGCTTCCATCGCCTTCACTCTCACCCTCTTCCTCTCTTTCCCTCTCCTTCTCGCTCTCTTTCCCCCCTCTGTCTCGCTCTCACTCTGTCTTTCTTCCTTTATGGTTGCAAGCTTCAGCAGGTGGCAACAAAGTGCAATAGCAACGGTGCTAGAGGCTGGCAATAGCAAAGTGCTCTAGAGGCTAGGTCGAGGCACCACTATCTTGGTTTGTTTTCTCTATCTTTATTTGTTCTTTGTTTTGTTTGTATTTGTTTTCTCTGTTGGGTGGAGCTATTAGGTGGTGATGGTGGTGTCAGAGTGGTAGAGCTACTGGGCAAATTTGGTGTTAGTGCTTGGGGGTTAGAGTGGGGATAGGGTTTGGGGAAACATGAAAATACATCACTAAAGAAGACAATTTTGTTTTTGACACTGCATTTTAACATTAGCTTATGTGGTGACTAAGTTGACGCTTTTAGGTGTCCACCTCTTTTGGCCACCGCAAACCAATTAGTGTCAATCTTTTTTTTTTATCACTCTCTAAATTGAATTTCAACAATTTTTTTAAAAAAATTATTTTTAAAAATAACTTTATATCACAATTTAAATTGTCATTATAAATTCAAAATGTAATTTACATATTCAAAAATGTTTATTTATTATGAATATTAATTAGAGAAAATAGGTTATGCACTGAAAGTGTAAAATATTTTTACATTATCATTTAATCACAACTCATCATGTATGATAAGTTTGTTGACTTTGATAATAAATATCTTAAAAGTCTGAAAGCTGATTTTCGATTGGTTGACAATATAAAAGTTTTTATACTAACACTGCATAACAATTAAACTCTTTTAATTATAATATAAATTATATATTTAAAAATATTTATTTATTATAAATTTAAATTATATAAAATAAACATTTATGTATTCTATACAATTCACGAACAACTAAAAACTAGTTTACATTTAATTAAATATACATTATATATATTCACTTAAACCTTTTATGAATGATCAAAATCTTTTACATCTTGTAATAAAAAAAAAAATTATGTCTATTTCCTGCCAGAAAAATTCTTTGTACACCTAATTGAAAGCACATTTCCTTTTTTATTTCAGTTACGTAAGTGGTTAAGCTGCTTTTGTCTCCGAAGTTTATAATAAAAATAAGCACAACTTCGGTCTCCTTAAAAAATCTTACTTTTTCATTTTTATTAATTCCTTAAAAAATTATATTAATTTTTTATAACAAATTTTTTTAAAAAACATATGTTGAGAAAAAATGGAATAAAAAATAAAATTTGTTTGATTAGTATAAAAATATTTTTCGTCTCATCCCAAAGAGGAAATCGATCCAAGGTGTTGAATATGAAGTTGCTCGAAAATACTGAACATTTTGTTTGGCTTATCCTTCATGGAAGTCTTTCAACTAAAATGTTTCGTTTTTATCATTGTGTTGCTTTTGATGTTTCTTGTTACAGGTGTAGTGTAGATCAAGAATTAGGGATAATAATGGATAGGATATGAGGAGGGTACTATAGTATTTGTTTTCATACTCACATTTGAAAATAATACATGTACTCAATCTCATACCCACGCGAGTAGTAACTTTAATTCTCATTCTCATACCCGTTGGATACCTATATATTCATACATGTACTCATTACTCGCACTTTACTTAAGTATAAAATCAATAATTCAATAAAAAATATTAATTAAAGAAATTGCTACAAATGAATTAAAATATATCCTTAAATCATCCAAATATAACCATTCAATGTTAGGAACACAATCATTCATAAATGTAATGTTATAATTCTTAAAGTTGATTAAATATAATAATAAACTTTAAAAACAACTAATTCTTAAACTTGGACGTTATGAGTTAATTAGTACTCTCCAAGACCTACCCAAAAATAATATATTGACACTAATTGTTTATATATAGTTATATATTATAAACTCATATATATATATATATATATATATATATATATATATATATATATAGAGAGAGAGAGAGAGAGAGAGAGAGAGAGAGAGAGTTTAACGGTTATGCACTGACAGTGTAAAGTAGTTTTACATTGTCATCCAATCACAAATAACCCTTTACTGTAAGTTTTTTGACTTTTATAATAAATACTTTAAAAGTCATATTAATGGTGATTTGTGATTGATAACAGTGTAAAACTACTTTACATTGTTAGTACATAACCGTTAAACTCATATATATATATATATATATATATATATATATATATATATAATAGCTTATATGGGACAAAGTGGGTACTATAGTATTCATACCCACTTTCATCTCCATTAAATGAATATTTACCTTACCCATGATGAATATTTTGTGAAATTACTCATAGAGTCTAAATACAATTATTACCCCTATAAAGATTCACCCTGTCACACTCTTTGAGATTACTATACATCTAGAAGAGTTTGGCATATGATGTGGCTAGATTAAGGGAAAAATTTCTATGATCAAAAGTGCAATGAATGGTTTAATATTATGATGAGTAGTATTTTTAAATTTTATTTAATATTATATAATGAAAATTGATTAGTAATATTTTCAAATTTTATGTCAAGGTAATCAAATTCTTTCTCTCTCAATCAATGATTGATTTCATGAGTAGTATTTCCATATTTATTTGATTTAAATATTAATATGAAATTTATTACAAAAATAACTTATATTAATGAGTAGTATTTTCATATTTAATTTATTTAATATTTTAATATAGAATTTATTTTGAAAATAAATTAATATGAAATTATACTGGAAATTATTTATCAAAATAATTTAATTTAAAATTATTGATTGATTGAAATCAGTCTAAGATAATTTCTTATTTAAAGCTACTGAAACCCTAATGTCGCCAATTAATACCTCAAAAACCCTACAAACCTTTTTTTAAATAATATTTATTTGACTTAATATATTAATATGGAGTGCATTACAAAAATAACTTATATTAATGAGTAGAATTTTCATATTTTATTGATTTAATATATTAATATGGAATTTATTATGCAAATATATTATATTAATGAGTAGTATTTCCATATTTAATTGATTTAATATTTTCATATAGAATTTATTGCGAAAATAAATTAATATAAAATTTATATTGGAAATTATTTATCAAAATAATTTAATATGAAATTATTGATTGATTGAAATCAGTCCTAAGATAATTTCCTATTTAAAGCTACTGAAACCCTAAGGAATCTTATTAAAGGTGTTGAAATCCTAATGTTATCAATTAATGTCCTAGAAATCCTACAAAACTTTTTTTTTATATATATAAAGATAAAGATTTATTTGATTTAATATATTAATAGGGAATTCATTACAAAAATAACTTATATTAATGAGTAGTATTTTCATATTTCATTGATTTAATATATTAATATGAAATTTATTACATAAATAAACTATATTAATGAGTAGTATTTCCATATTTAATTAATTTAATATTTTCATATAGAATTTATTGCAAAAATAAATTAATATGAAATTTATACTGAAAACTATTTATTAAAATAATTTAATATGAAATTATTGATTGATTGAAATCAGTCCAAGATAATTTCCTATTTAAAGCTACTGGAACCCTAAGAAATCATATTTAAAGCTGCTGAAATCCTAATGTTGCCAATTAATGTCTTAGACAGTGTGAACACTCAATTTTGTCCGGATAAACAAAATAAAAATGAGAAAATTTAAACAAAAAAAAAAAAAACAAAGAAAAACAAAAAATACATAAAATATATAATAAAAAGGGAAAGACAAAAAAAGGAATGAATAGCGGTTAACAAAAAAAAGGGACCCTCATATTTTCGGTTTGCCTTCGAAGCCTCTTTTCTCTTGTCTACTGCACCATTCCATTTAGCTCCAAAACACTACAGCTTTGTGCAAGCAACGCACCACCAAGTTGCAGGAACATAGGACACACTCTTGTTCCCCACTCACATGCTTTCACGGTACTCTCTCACTACTCTTTACCCTTTTTCACTCACACAACTTGTCTTTTTTTCGAGGACCACACTCACAGAGACACGTTCAACAAGAGAGAGGCATAAAACAACCCTCTCATCTCTCCATAAAAGAGACTTTGGATGCATACACAGGGAGGAGGGTTTTGGGGGGATTGTCGATAACCATCTCTCATCCCCTCGGTGGAGAAAAATGGGGTAGCCTCTTTCACCATCTTCTAAAGAGTGACTTTTGATATCCCACCATGGTCAACCTCCCATTTGGTTTTCTTCCTCCATGAACTCATAGCTATTCACTCACATTCATATACCCATTCTCACAGCACACACATAAAAAAAAAAAAATCTTCGCACACTCTCAGCATGCACTCCACTTAACATCCAGTTCATCACCTAGAACAAAGCCATGACATTCACTTTTGATTCTCTATAAATTCCAAACCAACACTCTAAACATATCAGCAAACCAACGCCACACGAGCGAGCAATACAGCATCAAACCTGCAAAAGAAACCAGCAAACCACTAAGCCCATACTCCCAACTACATCACCAGCCGAACTAGCGACCAGTACAGCACCCTCTCTGCACACCACACTAACGTCACACAGATACCTCTCAGCCATCATGCACACACAGCCAGCATCAACTCCAAGCACAAACCAAGTCTCCCACCAGCTAGCCAAGCATGCCACAGAATCAGCCTCGTTATGAACGAGTGAGCCTATCACGAGGAGTCCTGCTCTCATGCATCAACTACACTCCTCGCTGTACACCCAGCTGCAACAGATCCACCAACACAAACCATTCACATACTGCACACTCCTTTACCTCACTCGTGTTTCTATTGTTGTATGCTTCTAAGGTCTGTGCTTTCCTAACCATGACTCCTGATGCTTCGTTCTTTATCCGTGCATTATTGTGACGTTTGAATGTTTTTTTACCCTACTGTTTATTGGCTACTGTTTTGTTTTGTTTAAATGTTCTATTTCTAATGCTTTATTACCCATGTTTGGTTTGAACGCGCAAGTGCTGCAAATACATGATAATGGCGTTTTAAAGCCCTGCATGTTTCTCCCTCCCGTGTGATCTTTCTCTTTCTATTATTTGTTAATTTACTTTTTGTCTTCTTGTTAGATATGTATATAATTATAATAATGATGTTTCATGCGATTATTATTTTTTTGTATTTTATTCATTTCTTTTATTATTATCTTATTATGCTATTGGTTAAATTGAATACTTTTCGTTGTCATGTTTTTATGTGTCTTGAAACTACTAAAAGAAGTCTTAAAAAATAATAATAAATCTAAATTAATGTAATAAAATTCCAAAATATTTTCAAAAATGTTTCCTTTTCCAATATTAATAATCATAAAAATTAAAATTACGACTAAATAAAAAAACTTCAATCATTTTATAAAAATCCTTTTTTTTTTAAAACAAACGTTTAAATAAAATTTTAATCTAAGAATAAAGGCTTAGCAATAACTATTTTGGATGCATTTCTATTTGGGTATTACGAAGGCTTTAAAAGGTATAACAATAACCATTTTGGATGCATTTCCTGTTTGGTTATTATAAAAGTCTTTGAAAATAAAAATCTAAAACAAGCATTTAAATAAAATTTTATTTAATAATAAAGGTTTAATAATAACCATTTTGGATGCACTTCCTGTTTGGGTATTACAAAAGCCTTAAAAGGTATACCGATAATTATTTTGGATGCACTTCCTGTTTGATTATTGCGAAAGCCTTTTTAAAAAAACAAAAAAATCAAGAATAAAAAAATATCAACACATAAACTTTTTCTACCCAAAGAACTATGTGAGTCTGATTCTCCATTGCACTGGGAGATACGTAGGAGCAGGATATCTCTCCTGTCGATCTCAAAAATAATAAAAGTTTAATCATTTAAAGATAAAATAAAATAATAATTCTAAAATAAAAAAATGTATAATGTGTTTTTATAACAAAGTTTCCTTGATAAATAAATAAACAAGCAAATAAAACACCAAAAAATGTTCTTGTTTTTAGGGGTAAAACAAATAATTTTAAAGTTATATTAATTGTGCACATTTAATTAGGGGTAATCATCTTTATAATGGGACGTTGTAGGGTGCTAACACCTTCCCTATACGTAATTGACTCCCAGACGCAAAATTTGGTTTCAAAGATCATTTCTTTTGAAAGGTTTTTTCAATGTTTCCCTAAATAAATATTGGTGACGACTCCATGTTTTTAAACTCATATTTTTTGCCGTCTCGCCGTGACCCCAGATGCGACAGAGACCTTACAAAACCTTTCCTTTATATATATAAAGATAAAGATTTATTTGATATAATATATTAATATGGAATTTATTACAAAAATAACTTATATTGACAATAATAGGCTTAAATCATGGGTAGTTCATTTGAATCACATTCATGCAACCACTAACAATATGGTACTTTTACTTATTTCTAATTGGATTTAGTAATGTAGGTTGTTACATAACACTTATATATATCAATTCATTTTTTATTTGTTTTTCTATTTTGTAATTTTTATGTCAATAATTATATTAGTATTAATAAAATAATTAATTTAATTATTGTTAGTTAACTAATTAAGTAATTAATATTATGATTACAACAATAATGACATTTTTTTAATTACAAAATTTGCCTGCAAATATGGTTAAGTAAGTTATGAAACTATTTTGTCATTACTTTTGTTCTTATTGTGGATGATGGGATGTGAATTTTCATGTGTTTGTTGGGGAAGAATTGCTAGAGAAGCTAATTTTACTAAACAGTGAACTGTATTTTATGCTACTAATGGCCTGAGGGAAGACAACACAATTAAGTTCATAGTTAATTTGAATGATTGTTCTAAATTTTATTGTTCAATTATATCAAGGTTATGAATGAAGCTCATATTCCAATGAACAATTTTATTTTTCGTTTTAAATTAGATGATTTTAAATTGCACAACTTTGAATAGGGTTTTTTGGATAGCCTTTTTTGGTCATTTTGTTCAAATAGTTTATCAATATTCACTATTAAACACACACACATATGTGCATATTCCTTAATTTGGTGGATACGTGGATGCTTTTATATCTTTATTGTGACTTTGTGATATTCTGTTTTGTACTTTATGTTTTACAATAGTGTAACCAGGTTGAATGGAGGTCTATACAACAAACTGTTAATAGTACTTTTTTTTAATTTCATTTATGGACTTCTTGCATTGTGTATACAATAGTATGTCATTGGTCCTATGTACTTTTGTTCTTGCAAAAAAATGACAACAACAATATACATGAGTTTCAAACATTTGATTTTTTTGTTTAATTATCTATATCAGGTAATATCTGAAGATATAAAACCTTCTTATTACATTTTTTGAAAATTATCTGTCATTTTTCTATTGATAATGACTACAATTTTTATTACGTGTTTTGTTGTAGAAAGGTAAATACGATTTCAGAAATCACCATTGTGGAGATAAATTTGTAGTCAAATGCATGAATTATTTGTTGTGAAGAATCTATGGGAAACCATACGTTTTTTGTGTAACAAACGATGACATTACTTGCTATCAAGAACAAATGAGATGAATTTATAGTCAAATGCATGAATTATCTACTGTGAAGAACCTATGGGAAATCATACACTTTTTGTGTAACAAAAAATGAAATTATTATCAAGAACAAATGACATGAATTTGCAGTGAAATGCATTTGCTATAAGTAACAAATGGAAAGCAAATGAACCACTGGAAACCCTAGGTTTTGTGTGAAACAATGACTTTTAGAAACTATAGTTTTTTTTGTTTTAGCATTATAGGCTTCATATGGTTTCTTTGTTGTATTTCATTTTTTTATATCTTTGTTGTATTTCATTTGTATATGAAGGTTGTAAATAAAAAAAATGTTGATAATCATTAATTAGCTTATTTCATAATGTGCATATTGTCATTTAATTTAGGTAATCCATGTACTGTAATTATTTTTCCAATTGTGTTATACTAACAAATATTGCTACGACAATATTTACTAAATATTGTAAATATTTTATAGAAATGATCTTTTTTCATTAGATTATTTGAATTTCAAGTCAAAATAATATCAATTTCATTGTGAATATTCTAATAATTATTATTACGAAAAAGTTATTTAAATATATATGTATATATATAATATATAATATAAATATAAATTTTTTTGAACTACATATAATATTTTATACATTTATAAAATATAAAATATTTTTTAACTACAAAAATTTATTGAAATATATGCTTTAAATATATTAAATTAATAATTATTTCACTCATCTCCAATAAATTCTCCCATGCATCGCATAGGTTCACACACACACACTATATATATATATATATAAAATAGCTAATATGGGACAGAGTTGGTACTTTAGTACTCATACTTACTTCCATCTCCATTAAACGAGTATTTACCTTACCCATTATGAATATTTTGTGAGAATACTTATAGAGTCTGAATACAATTATTATCCCTATAAAGATTCAACCTGTCACATTCTTTGAGATTACTATAAATCTAGAAGAGTTTGGCATATGATGTGGCTAGATCAAGGGCAAAATTTCTATGATCAGAAATGCAATGAATGGTTTCAATCACATGCTGAGGAGATAAATAATTCATTCTTTACTGTTACATGTTGGATCATTTGAAAATCAAGGAATGTTGAAGGCTTCAATGACAAAACCTGAGAGAACTAGTATATTCAAAACCAAATTTACTCATTACATGAATCAATCCTCCAGGCTTTCGATGCAATCAAAAGGTAGTACTTTGGTCCCCACCAACAAACAATTCATTTAAACTAAATGTCAATGGCAACTCCTTTAGCAACCTATGTAAATCGGGATTTGAAGGATTAATCAAAGATATGTAAGGCCAATGGATTATTGGTTTTTCCATTTTATGTTGCATAACTACCAACTTGAATACAAAACTTATAGTTAGCTTGGAGTACAAGTTACAAAATGATGGTATGTGAATCTGACTCTAGAAGTGCTTTATCTTTGGTCATGAAAGGTGCGTATCAATTTCATCTACATAAGCCTATAATCAACAGTATTGAATTATTCATGATTTATTCCTGGAGCTGGACCTTCAAGCACATATATCGTGAAGGCAATGTGCTTACGCTAATTGATTAACAGGGAATGGAGCCTCCTCTAATAATACTTTTGTCACTTGGGATCTATGTGCCCCACAGTTAGACTGTTTTGCTGGCTGATGTTCTACGTGTTGTTCAGTTAAGGTCTTAATTTAGTATTTTTCCCTCTAATTGATAAAAAAAACACATTTTTCATTCTTTTATTTCTTATTTCTTTTCTCTCTATTTCATTCCTAATCTAAATTGCGTAAAAATTAAAATTACATAAAATGTAAATCATGTAAGTATGTATAAGTAGATTCATTATTGGTGGATCACAAAGATGAGAATATGCATAAATTAAAAAGGAAATTAAAAATTATATCATCCAAATATGTTTTAACAGGAAAGCTATTCTTACACAATAAATTTGACTACTCATTTTAAAAAGTGAAACTCTCACTCTCTCTATTTTCTCAATCAATTCACTTTTTATATTATCTCTCTTCTTTCATTACATAGTTATCTTCACACACAACTTATGAGAGTGAGAGCGTTAATTTTTTAATATTTTACAATTTTTTTAAAATTTAAATTATTGTTATTATGAGTATGTTATTATCTTTAAATTCAAATTTAAATTAAATTATATTTTATTTTAAATTTTAAAAATTACTATTATTTTTAAATTATATTAATTATTGTTATTATGAGTATGTTATTATCTTCAAATTCAAATTTTATTTTATTTTATTTTAAGTTCTAATAAACTATATTGTCTTAAAATATTATTGTTATAATTATACTATTATCTCCTAATTAAATATTATTTTTATATTAATTTAATTCATTAAAAAATATAACAAAGTATTTTAATTTATATAATTAAATGATTGTATATAAAAAAAAATTACTCTATATATTTATAAATGCTAAATCGCTAGTTTAAAAAGAAAAAAGAGAACAGCACAGATCAGCAGTTTCATTTGTAAATACATGATTTTAATATTTTGATTAATTTTTCATACATAAAAGTATTCTCCCAACCAAAATCGTTCCATTAAACATTTCCAATATGTTGTGAAAACAGCAGAAGATATTTTAAATAGGCATAGATATTGTGGTCATATTTCCATGCATGCAGGTGCCAGCATGCAAAATTTGACAATCTTGCACGAAGTTATACTTTTTTTTATAAGTTGACGAATTGTCCTCGTGTCATAGGCTCACACAGTCACGCTTCATAATTTTAAGTTCAACTCAGAATTAATATTTTTTGGTGTGTTGTTGAATGAAAAGAGAGAAAATATAGATGAAAAAAAATACGAACAATAATTTATTTTTATTTAATTGAAAAAAATAAAAAATTCTTTCCTCTTTATTTTGTAATTTTTTCTCTTTTAAACATATTAAAAAATGTTAGTATCTAGCCTTCAAAAAAAAAAAAAAAAGAGTAGCTACATTGAGTGAGAACGTTTTTATAAGCTATTTTTTATGAGAGTTTTTCTTCAATGAGAAAGTTTGTAGAAGTTTTTCTCTAATGAGAAGTTTTTTAAAGATTTTTCTTAACCTCTTAACCTTTTAAATATATCCTTTTCATTTTTATTTCTAAACTAAATTTTAATATTTTTTAAATGAAATTATCAATAGTTAAAATAACCTTATATCACAATCTAAATGATTTGTCATAAATCTAAAATGTAATTTATATGTTCAAAAATATTTATTTATATATCTTAATTCTAATATAATTTATATATTTAAAATATTTATTTATTATAAATTTTAGTTGTATAAAATAAATATTTATCATGTGCATTGCACTAGCTAAAATATTAGTTTATTTAGAGTTTAATTTTAATATACTTTCAATGTAAAGAGTTTAATATTATCAAGTAATTATAACTCATTATGTATATGATTTTTAAAGTGACTAGTATTTTAGTATGTTATTACATAATATGAATGTTTGATTTTTATGTAATTAAAATTCATAATAAATAAATATTTTTTAATTTATAAATTACATTATAACTAGCGTTTTAACCTTTATAATGCTCATGGTAAATTTTTATTTTATATAATTACAATTCATAGCAAATGATATTTTTAAATTTATAAATTATATTATAACTAATATTTTAGCATGTGCAATGCATAAGATAAATGTTTATTTTATATAACTAAAATTTATAATAAATAAATACTTTTGAATATACAAATAATATTATAATTAAAATTTGTAACAATAAATATTTTTTAATATATAAATTATATTTTAAATTTATGACAAACAATTTATATTGTGATACAAAACTATTTTTAATTCTTGATAATTTATTTTAAAAAATATTAAAATTTAATTTAAAAATAAAGATGAAAATGATAGATTGAAAGAGATAAGAGGTTAAAAAAATATTTGAAAAGCTTTTGTTAAAACTCCTGAAAACATTCTTGTTGAAAAATAACTTCTAAAATCGTTTTCATTGAAGATAACTATTCTAAATCATATATAGAAAGGATTAAAATTTATAATAAATAAACATCTTCGAATATATAATTATATTTAAGATTTACAATGAATGATTTAAATTGTTATATACAATTAATTTTAATTATTAAAAAATTATTTTAAAAAACTATTGAACTTCACTTTAGAGATAAATATAAAAGATAATAGATTAAAAGAGATAAATGATTAAAAACATCAAATATACAAATACAAGTAAAAGGAATGTAATTTGAAAGGCTTGAGAGAGAAAACTTTTGCTAATTGCGAGAAAAGTGTATGGAATGCATTTAAAGGAGAGAAGGGCATATTAAGAATGTTTAATTGAAAGAATTATATATATATATATATATATATATATATATATATATATATATATATATATATATATATATATTAATGTCTATAATAAATAAATACCTTTGAACAAATAAATTGTGTTTTAAATTTATAATAAATAATTTAAATTGTGATATATAAGGTTATACTTTATGTTTTTATTTAGTTGAAGAAAAAAATAAAAAAAAATTAGAAATAAATTTCATTTTTTTTCTCCTTTTCTTTTTTATAAGGTAGAAAGGAAAAGAGAAATGTGACGAAAGTTTTAAATTTGAATTTTTATTTTTAGAAGGTAATTTTTCTTTCTCTTTTTGGTTCAACTAAACAAAAAAATATACTGTTATCTATATATTTTTTTCGCTATTTTCTTTTCTCCCTTCCAAACATACTAATAAATTCAAATTTCAACGCTTTTGTCTTTCTTTATTTTTATTGTTTTAAAACAAGAAAAAATACGCTGTGAGTGTGTCATCTAATCACAAACCATCATGTATAGTAAGTTTGTTAAGTTTTATAATAACTACTTTAAAAGACATATCAATGTTGATTTTTAATTGGTTGAAAGTATAAAAAATTTATACTAACAATGCATAATCATTAAACACTTAAAACAAACGGACGTTTTAAAATAATATTCTTATATCTTTTTTAAATCCACTCAAAAAAATGCTATTACAAAGAATTTTTATACGGAGACAATATATATTTATTTAGACTTTAATTTTCATGCACCGTCAATATGGAGGATTTATATTGTCAAGCAATTATAAATCACTGTATATATGGTTTTTAGAGAAATTATTTTAAAATTTAACAACCTTACCATATATGACAATATATAATTGGATGACATGTAAATTTTTTTTCACCTTGGTAGTATATTTAAATTAAATTCATTTGTTTTTTTTGGTGTATAGCATATATTTATTTTATAAATTTGAATAGTTAAATACGTAATTTGTCTATTTCTTACAAAAAGAAACAAAAATAAATATTATTAGAGTATTGTTAATCTTACTACAAACTCCAGTACAAATCTTCTTAATATTTACAAGTTTTTAAAACCAGATCAATCATTGAACTGGTCAAGGCACTGGGTCAAGGTTCAAATGTTTAATCGTAGTTGAACCGTAGTCGAACCAAAATTAATAAAATAATAATAATTAAATAATACATAAAATAATGTTAAAGAACCATTATATCATAACTTTATAATACTAAAAACTAAAAATAAAACATAATTTTATAAGTTTTTAACATTTATAATACCTACAAAAGTTCAAATTAAATATACCATGATACTTAAGTCTAAGTTTTAATAATACACATCAACATTTATTAATAAAAACAAGTTTATATTTAAAATAAAAAAGTAAATGACAAATACTTTAGGTTGATTTTTATTTTTTAAGAAAAAATATCAAAATAATTTTTTATTAAGCATTTTGTTATTAACCCACTACAAACTGGTTTTTTGCTAGTTTTTGATTGGTTCACCGATTCGTAGACCAATTCTTTAATTGGCCGGTTTTTTGGTTCATTTGGACTGGACACAAGACCAGTTCACTAGTTTTCAAGTTGAACCAATTAGTTTGGTTTAGTTTTTAAAACATAGATATTTTATGAAGAAAGCATAAAATAAAAAGACTATATGCATTGATAGTGTAAAAAAATTTTTACTGTCATGCAATCTCAACCCATCATGTATAATAAGTTTGTTGATTTTAACAATAATCATCCTAAAAAGTCATACCAAAACTGATTTCTAGTTGGTTAAGTGTAAAAAATTTTACACCGACAATTCATATCTATTAATCTCTTTTCTTAATACTTTATGAAGAAAATATTAAATGAAAATAGTAATGTTATATTTTTCTATAAATCTTTTTAACACTTTATGAAAAAAAAATTAAATGAAAGAATTTGTTTAGAATGTATTAATAGTATAAATAGTTTTTTTTTTATATTTTTATCTAATAACATATTGTCATAGATGGAAAATTTATTGATATTAAATGAAAGAATTTGGTTAGAATGTATTAATAGTATAAAGAGTTGTTTTTTTTTTTTTACACTTTTATCTAATAACATGTTGTCATATATAGAAATTTTTATTTTTTTTTATAATAATTACTTTAAATACATGTTTAGATGATGTCTAATTAATTAATAGTATAAATATATTTACATTAATAATACAAAAAATTAAATTCTAAATAAAAAAAAGTAAATACATTTAATCTCTTTAAAATCTTTTAAAGCATTGAATATTTTCTTTAATTAGTAAGTAAAAAATTACTAAAAAAATTTTATGAAAAAAATTTAAAACTATTCATGTCATTAATAAGTCCTTATAAAATTTTTACGGTGGCATTTCCCATCACCCAACCATAGAAGGAAGAGAAGGGGAGAAAAAGCAGTCAAAGGGTAGTCTTGTGATTCAAGCAAAACCCAAGCCTGTTTCGGATCCATTGGCTAACCGTGCCTTCAGCCGTTGGAATATTCCACCTCAACATTCGCACTCCACTGAACCCAGTTTATAAAACCCGCTTCCCTCGTCGTTTTTGTTAACAACGAGAAACCGAAACTCACTGAAACAGCCGCACTAAAAACTAGTGATGAGCCAGGACCTCAAGCGAGACTACGTCGTTTCGGAAGAGATAGGCCGGGGAAGATTCGGCACCGTTTTCCGGTGCTCTTCCAGAGACTCCGGCGAGTCCTACGCCGTTAAATCCCTCGACAAGGTGGCGATAACCGCCGCCGGAGACTCCCTCGACGTCCAGTGCCTATTGACGGAGCCAAAAATCGTTCAGCTTCTCTCCCCTCACCCTCACGTCGTCAACCTCCACGGTCTTTACGAGGACGAAACGCACCTCCACATGGTCCTCGACCTCTGTTACGAATCGGAGTTTCACCACCGGGCCATGTCCGAACCCGAAGCGGCTTCGGTGACGTGGCAGCTCATGCAAGCCGTGGCGCACTGCCACCGGCTCGGCGTGGCACACCGGGACATAAAGCCGGACAATATTCTTTTCGACGAGGAGAATCGGCTCAAGCTGGCCGACCTCGGCTCGGCGGAGATTTTTAAGGAGGGCGAGCCGATGAGCGGGGTGGTGGGGACGCCGCATTACGTGGCGCCGGAGGTCCTCGCCGGAAGGGATTACGACGAGAAGGTCGACGTGTGGAGCGCCGGCGTCGTTTTGTATCAAATGTTGGCGGGGTTTCCGCCGTTTCGGGGCGATTCCCCGGTGGAGATTTTTGAGGCCGTGCTTCGAGCCAATTTGAGGTTTCCTACGCGAGTTTTTGGCTCTATCTCACCCGCGGCCAAGGATCTGCTTCGTAGAATGCTGTGTAAAGACGTTTCTAGAAGGTTCTCTGCAGAACAAGTCCTCCGTACGTATTGATGTTTTTGTGTATTTTTATTTATTTATTTATTTATTTGGAGGAAGGAAAATGCAATTTTATGGTTTGTTAATTAAGGTTTTGATTTTGATTTTATTTTATTTTTTTAACAGGACACCCGTGGTTTAGCATTGCTGAACAGAACATGCAGAAAGAGTGAGTCCTTGACACGGTGATCTTATATGCGTGCAGGTGGTTTCTCTGTATATACGGCGCTGGGTACCCTATGCCTTTTGGGGACAGAGATGATATTTATATTCTCTGATGAAGGTTGAAGAAAGCTAGCTCCTTTTCCCCCTTGGCTTGAGGCTTGAGCAGAGTATAGAGTACAGAGAAGTGTGTAAAGAAACCCAATTTTGGGTTTGTTCCTTTCTTTCTTTTCTCTTTTTTTTTTTCAATGTATGTTATGAAATAATTTGCCCTCACTCTGGTGAGGAGAGAATATTCTATGTATAAGTACGTACTTCGATGTTCTCTTTTCCATGAATCAAAAACATATAATTTCAATATTTGAAGCTGTTGGTTTCTTGCAACTTGCAATGAGAGTGACGCATCTTTTCAATTCCTGAAATATTTCTGCCTCGATTCTCCTAATAAATTTTTGTTTATAAGCTGAGGTAGTAATCAGATTCAATTGAGATTCTACTTGATTCGGTTTACAAAGTTGATCTCAACAAATCCTTGACACAATTCTAGCGGGATTCTTCTAACTGTTTTTTGTTTAAATAAGCTGTGGGTAAGAATCATGGATTCAGTTGAGATTCCACCTTCTTTGCACTTTCGGTTCTAGCTACGGAAAATATTCAGATAAGTGGTAAAGTAAGTAGTAGTGTTTGATTTGATTTGGTAGTGTAGTAGTGTTTGATTTGAGTTAGAAAAATTGGTAAATTATAACTGTAAAGATGGTTTCATCACCAAAATTACATTTTTATCTTCTAATATAGAGTTTATTTATGTAAACATAATTAAATTTGATTTTTGTCTATAGTGTTTTTTTTTTTTGTCAGTTTTAATTTTTATAAAATTTGAAGTTTTAAAATGGTATTATAACGTTATCAATATTTATTGTGCATTTGTTAGTTTTGTTTTACAATTTATTTGCTCTTATCTTATGATATAAGTATCTGATAAAATTTATAAAAACAGTTTATAAAATGTTATTTTCAGATTATTTCAATTAATTTTCTTGAATAACTTATAAAAATAACATGCAACTTAATATTTTCCTATTTTATTCTACAAAGGAAGAGGTTCTATTTAAAAATTTTGAGGCTTTAGGTGAAAATTGTATTTAAAGTTTAATTTAATACTATTTTACAATCTTTTTATTATATTTTTTTATTATTAATTATATAATTATTTATCAAAGTTTGATAATTAAATATTTTTAATACTTTATTTTAATATATAAAATGACAAATTTATTCAATCTATCTTGTAATGTAGTTAATATTAAATAAAATTTGAGTAAACTTTATTTAAAAAAAAAAAATTTGCCATAATAATAATTACAAGTATTGTTTTTTAGAAGTACAAGTATTGTTAATAATAGTTTAAAAACAATGCATGTATTTTATTTTTTTAAAAATGTTGTTTTTTGATATAATTTAACATTTTGGAGTATAATTTTTTGGTTTAGACAAGTTTTTAATCCCTATTTTTACATGAGTTTTTTATTTCAATCCTTGTCAAAAAAAATTATTTGTTTTAATTCCTTATTATTTTAGAGTCATTGTTTTTAGTCTCTTTCTATAACCTAACACCACTAATTGATGACATGACTAATGATGAGTGACGTCAACATTGTCACCTGGCCTGAAAGCATCCTACATGGATTGTATATGCAAAGGTGAATTTTACACTAATTTTTAAATTAAATTTTGTACTTGAAATTAAAAAACTAAAAATTTATAAATAGCAAAACAGTGAATATAAAAAACCTAACTAAAAACCCTATTTAGAAACAAAACCAAAATTGAATACATACAACCTAATACTAACATGAAGAACCCTAATTTTCTTCGCCACTGAAACACGAACGTGAACAACAAATACGTTATGATAATATAGTCAAATAAATTTTATGGTAAATTATTTATATGTTGTTGTTAAGGCAATTTCAATTTTATTCTACTCTTGCAAATTGCACTTTATCATATGATTACTCACATAAAAGCTTGTTGCCGGAGACTTTTCTTTCATTTTACTTTTCCCGATTATAATTAAACTATGCATTCTTTTTGTTGTGTGGTGAACACAAAAATACAGTTTCCGGTGAGCTCCCACGGTGGTGGCACCTGCAAGAACTCCGACACCTAAGTCGGTAAGGATACTAGTAGGAATAAGTATGAGAGAGCGTATGTACCTGATAGGTGTGGAGTCATTTATATAGTGTGTTTTGGAGGGAAATTTTGTTATAGTTGGGTGCCACGTGACAATGTGACAATGTGCGTTTGGGTATCTAACTACACGCATTTCTTACCGTTAGGCACTTCCCATGCTGTGCCGGGATAAAGGTGGAGTCGATCCGAGGATAGCAGGGGTTTATGAGCTGGGATAACCGAGGCTATGCTAGCCGAGATAGGTAACGTGGTAGCCGACTTAGATTGTGGGTCTGAGGAACCTCTAGAACAGTTGCCCCCAAGCCGGCGATGCTTAGAGAAGCATCATCGGATTAGGAATCTAAGTCAGTGCCATAACAGTTGCCCCCAAGCTGGTGTGTTTAGAGAAGCATTGTCAGATTATGAATCTAAGTCGGCCCCATAACAATTGCCCCCAAGCTAGTGATGTTAGGGATAGGCATCATCGGCTTAAGAGCTTGAAAGAGGGTCTGGGATGGTGTTGCCCCCAAGTTGGTAAGGTTTTTCGCTGGGAAAGACTTGCCAACTTTAGAGTCGAAGGATTTAAGTCTTCTCATTTTTCAGACAGCTGCGCCATATTTTTTTGGGTGGCCGAGGCGCATTAAATACGTAATGATTCGATATCTTAAAATCTGTACCACTTCGAATTCCAAGAGATTTGGCGGTTATCTTTTGAAAAGCCATGTTTCATATTTTATTCTGCTAAATCTATATAGTAACTAAAATTCTAAGAAACTATCAATTACCTTGAATTTGTATTGTCATTTTGTGGATAGTAACAGCAACCACAACAGACCTTTCACTCCTATAATTTTCATTGAACGGAAAGCATATATCAACAAATTGCACCTGGGTGTGATCCAAGTGCCTTCGAGTGATGGTGTGAGCAATTGGAATGATACACATACATTGTTGTATGCCTTTGTTATTTACGTTCACGCTGTTGTATACCTTTGTTGTTAGTGTTTCAATGAAAAATAAATAATACTAATTAGGGTTCTTTTTGTTAGTATTAGGTTATTTTGGTTTTGTTTTGAATTGGGGTTTTATATTTACTATTTCACTAATTATAAATTTTTAATCTTTGTTTTTTATTTTTAATTTCAAGTAACAAATTTTAATTTAAAAATATATCTAAAATCCACTTATGCATATACAACAATGTAGGATGCTTTAAGGTCAAGTTGGCAATGCTGATGTGGTTTACCATTAGCCATGTCATCAATTAATGGTATTAGATTAATGATAAGGACTAAAAATGATGACTTTAAAATAATAAGGGATTAAAACAAACAAACATATATTAAGAATGACTAAAACCAAAAACTCATATAAAACGAGGAAATAAAAACTTATTTAAACCTTTTTTTTTTTTTTTGGTTTTCACTTCTTAGCACCATTTAAAAAATAAAAATCAAGACCTTCAATATTTTAAATTTATAATACTCACTAGAACTTAACATCTTTTCAAGATCAATATAATATTTTTTTTTCTCAATTCATCATCATTTGAAGTTTTCAATTTTTAGAATTCAAATAAAAATATCAAATATGATTTCATAATTTGAAAATTGTTGATACTAACTTTGAATAAAAGAAATAAATTAATCTAATATGTATACAAAATAATCATTATAAAAAGAATCTTTAAGTAAATGTGTGATCTTATCACTAACATTTTCACCAAAATATCTTTTTTATATGTAATACAATTATTCATGAAATTTAAGTTCTATATTAATTTTAATACTCTTTTTGGGGGTGAGATGGGGAGCTAGAATCCAAAATAAATGCAAAATTATTTTTTTTAATTTTTTTATGTAAATAATAAATAATAAGAATACATTTAAATAATTTACGTATCTTAAAATTGTGTAATCTTATAAATGAAAATAATATATCAAATAATATATTAAATCATAATAAAATTTATTACCTAATTATAAAAAATGTGAAAATTATTTAATTGAGGGCCTAACAGAACCGGCTCAATCATCTTGCGGCTGCCGCGACCTTGGTTAATTTATAGTTTATTTGACTTAATTATAAGCTTGCTGAATTAAAGTAAAGATGTTTGAAAAAAGGGTTTATTTCATTAGTTTATAACTTTTTCTATCCTTGAAATGGCATTTGAGCTTATAACTTTTAACTTATTATATTTTTTTTATAATTTTATTTTTAATACTTTAATGAAATTATTGATTTACTGTCTTCTTTAATATTAAATTATTTATATTATCATATTATTTTTTTCATTTTTAGCAAAATGTTTAATACTTAACCAAAAGCAATAAAAAATTTTAATTTGACTAAAAACATAAGATTATAATTATCTAAAATATTTTTTCATAAAATAATAAAAATTATATAAATATGTCTTTTCGTGTATTTATTTATTTATTAACTAATTTTATTAGATAATTTAAATTTATTAAATTAACTTAACAATTTTTAATTAAAATTATTTTTTAACTTTAAGCTAACTTTTTAGCTTTTAACTACTTTATAAATTATTTTTTGGCAAATATAAACTTATTAATGTATCGTTTGATCACGAACATTTTCCTAACAAGATTCAGTCGAAAGTACTGTACAGTCCATACTTAGATATTATTTTCTGTATTGTCCTTTTCATTACATTTATTTTTAACTAGAGAGGATATGTGTCCTTATATAAGTAAACCTAACATAAAGTAATGTTAAATAAACAATCAATAACTCCTTTACAGTTTTTCTCTTTGGTGATGTTCCAAACATTGAGTTTGATGAGTTCGATTGTTTTAACTTTTGTCATGAAAAACGTTTTTTCTTATAAGAATTTAAAAAAAAATAGTATATTTATTTAAGTTTATAAAAACTTAAAATCTAAATAAATATTTTTATTATTATTTTAGGAATTTATTTTGCATTGTTTTTGAGAAAAAAATGAAATTGTAACTAACTTTTAAAATAAAAAGTAATTTTTTGTAATTGTAACTAAATGAAAAATAAGTCTTATTTTATAAAAAGTCTTTAAAAAATAAAACACTATTTTGGCACAATCTTAAAATTAAATTTTTAAAAGTTTAAACAAACCAACCCTTACTTCTCCCCATTTTCATTTCTACATCTTCCAAGTTTTGTTTTTTTTTTTTAGAAGAATCTACATCTTCCTGGTTTACACATACAACCTCAGTAAATATTTTAATTCATTTTTTCAGAAGTATAACAGAATATTGTATACACCAAGTGTATCTTTTAACCAATACGTGAAAATTAACGTATAAATCATTGAAATGTGATTCACTTTTTCTAATAAAACTTTTTTTTATATTCACAATTAAATATTAAAGTTTAAGTAATATACTTAAAAAACTTAATTATTTATTATTTGTGTTAATCTTTGTTAATAGCGACTAATATATTAGTTTTCAAAAGTGTTAAAAAATATATAAAATATTATTTGGACTCTAATGATTATGGCAGATTTGTGTGTTCATCGTCAAAGAAGAGAACGTGTCCCCAAAGGCAAATGATTAATATCTCGCACAACGAAACGGAAGTCCAAAATAAACAAACCTGGCCGGTCTCCTTTTGTCGTGTTACTCGTGTAGCATCAAACAGAGACACAGAATCGAGTGCTCACTCGCCCCCGTACCTTTCCGTAATTACGAATTTACAATATTTTTATTTTTTTATTTGCATCTCACATTTTTTTTTATGTATTATCTTCTATAAAATTCAAAGTGTCGTACGTTCTCGTGGACTATAACGAATCTGTAGCTACCACTAGCAGCCCATGTGAAATGCAGTACGGTCCCCGTCCCTCTACAGTTCTTGTTGAAGTATTTAGTCTCTTGAAAGGATTGTCTCTTTCAATTTTTAGGTTGATTGAGCAATTTAAGGTCTTTTTTATAAATATTTTATTAAAATGGAGTTTTTTTAAAATAAATTACTGGTATAGGATTATTTTAATCGTTGATTAGTTAAATCTGCCATTTCGATTAGAAAAATATGTATCACGTTAATAATTTTTAATTTTTTTTTAAATGTGCCACATAAACTCATTAGTCAAACTACTAAAATATTAAACAACTAGTCAGACTAGCGAGTATATGTGACATTCTATGTAGACGTTCAGCTGAATTAAAAAATTACACGTGTTTTGTTAAAGTTGTCATTCTCACTAGCGATTTTATGAGAGCGCGCCAAGTGTCACATCTAAGATTATTGCGATAATCTTACTAGTTAGTTTATGAGAGAGCGTCAAGTGTCACATATAGATGTATTGTGCTACTCTTACTAGCTAATTTATTAGAGCGCGCCATGTGTTGCATCTTAGCATATTGTGCTACTCTCACTAGCTAATTTTTGAGAGTGTGCCTTCAACTTAGGTTAAAATAAAAGTTGAATTAAATAAAATAATAAACATAAATTAAATTATAATTAAATAAAAATAAATGCAAAAAAATTAGAAGTTTGAAAATAGATTAAAATAAGATTTTAACTTAACATGTTAAATAAATTTTAAAAATAAGAATTATATGAATAAACAAAATAAAAGGTATCTATTCACTTTAACAGTAAATAGATTAATAATGAATATTAAATACGTTGATATAAATTTTTAATTAAATAAAATAATAAACTTTAATAGAAATAAAATATTAAAATGATATATAGCAAACCTCACTCTACCACATGTTACACTCACATAAATTCGCTACTCTTACTAGCTAGATTAATTGGAGAATGCCATGTGTCACTGGCACAATATTGCAAGTAGCTAAGATAGCATAACACTCTACCACAGGTCACACCCACATAAATTAGCTACTCATACTAGCTATATTAACTAGAATCTGTCACATGTCATATGTGTTATACCCATATAAATTAGCTACTCCTACTAGCTAGATTAACTGGAATCTGCCATGCGCCACACTCACATAAACTCGCTACTGAGAGTATCGTTTTCAGTTGCCACATTAGATTTCACTTAAACTCGCTACTTTGACCAATATTTTTTATATGTTGCTTGTCTGACTAGCGAATTTAACGTGACATGCCATGTGAAATTTAAAAAAAAATAATTAAGTAAAGCTGATATGTACTGTTTCTCGTTAGTCAGACTTAATAGGTTTGACTAGTCAACAGTCAAAACAGCACCATGTTAGTAATTTGTTTTAAAAGGATTCCATTTTGATAAAATGTTTGTAAAAAGACCCCAAGTAGGTCAATTAGCCCAATTTTTACTATTGAAGTGTTCAAATATCGCGCTAAACATCTAATTAATTTGAACTATGACCTTATAAGTGATAAGGATTTAACTCCTATAAAATAAAAAAGATAGTATATTTTAAAAGATAAATATATTTATAATTTTATTTTTCTAATAAATAATTAACATTGTAGTAATTTTATAAATTATTATATATATTATCATAACTTTAATAATTAATTTTTCAATTAATGATTATAAATATGTTGCATCCTTATACATTTATTTTAAAGAAAATTGTTCAAGAGTAGTACTCCACATAAGGCCCCGATAGGCTGGCCAAATGATTATCATGATCCCACCATTGTCAACACCTTATATGGCATCAAAGTTTATATGGTTGATTGATAAAATATACTAGATGATTTTATATATTTTAATAGCCTTAAAATTGAAAAATATTTTTACAATTTTACAAAAAGTAAACCACGGCAAGTGTTGATATTATCGACGCAGAAAATAATTTTGTTTAACAAGTTTTGTTATAGATAGACGGACACAAAAGAAGAGTCCGTCCGGTTTTTTTTTTCTAGTGGATAAGGAATTTATTTAATTAATTAAGCATTTGATAACTATTTGATCATGGAAACAATTATTTTTAAATTTATAAAAAAACAATTAATTCAATCACGCCATAATACACGCATGGGATGGGATGGAAAAAGTTAAGAGAATAACCTGACCTAGGAAAAGACAGAATGGAGGTGTGAATAGGAGTCCACAAATTAGGTTTGGGCAGATCTACGTGAGATGCTGACTAATGACGGCTAAGTGCCAACATTCTATTCGTTGGCTATTCAAGGATGGAACGGTCGGTTTTGGGTATTATAAGTGGTTTCCATTGTCATGCAGTTAACCTTTTATATAGGAAAATCTAATTTAATATTGTTGTATGCTTTTTCGGTAGATATAGTTTTAGAGTTTAATGATTATGTACTGACAGTATAAAATAATTTTATATTGTTATTTAATCAGAAATTATTATTTATTATAAGTTTGTTGTCTTTTATAATAAATATTTTAAAAGTCATATTAATGGTAATTTTTGATTAGATGACAGTGTAAAACTTTTTTACACTAACAATGTATGACCATTAAATTCATAGTTTTATGTGATAAAATAGTTAAAATTTATGAATTCAATTAGAATATGTTAATAATATAAATATTTTTTATATTGTCATTTAATTATGTATTGTTATATAATTAAAAATCATTAACTTTTTAATAATTAATTTAAAAATCATATTTACATATTAAAATTATTTAATAGTTAATAATTATACCAATTAACGGTATATTAAAATCAATCTCATAAATTTATATACCATTTTGAAATATTATTAAAATAGAATAATAAATTGATAACAAATATAACATAATTAGGTAGTGCGGATGGGATTGGAAAATGGAGGGTGAGTGAGTGTGCACTCTTCATATCGTTTGGTGGTCGCTCCCAAGATGAATATAACGTGTTGAGACATCTGGTAAACAGCAGTTTATACGTGTCTGTCATGCACAAGACACAATCGGGAAAATCTCAACACCAGTGGGCCTCAGCCTCGCAATCAACATACTAGTATGTACTCAACTGAACATCCACATAGAAAAAATCAAATTGTTTGGGTTTGTTAGTCGTTATTTGTATACGTTGTAAGTTTTCTTTTTTGAAAAAAAGCAATAAGCTGCTTATCCTGCTCACCAATAATTTCATTTTACTCAATTTTTATAAACTACCAATAAAAATATCTTATAATAATAATTTTCCTGTTATTATTTGTTAACTCCCGTGCCAATTAATTATCGTATGAATCATATTCTTAAATGATCCTCTCAGTTCGTATCAACTACTTGGATAGTGGTCACACATTGTGTGCGTGTCCATTTCTTTCGAAGTCACATGTGCAATTTGTGGGAGATATCTAAGCAAATACAACTATTGTTTTTCATCTCGGAAACTTTTATACTCTAACTCCTAAGTCATAACAGAACATTGACACAAAGTAATTCATTTTAATTTCAAGTTGTGGCTACATTTGAAGAATACGAGTTTGGGTGTCGTAGGGTTCTTGTTTCTTCATTCAATACGTACTTAGGGGACAATCTAAGAGTCCCATAGACCATTTGTCTAAGTACAGATTGATCACGGGAGGTTCCTGTTCCCTAAGATCCTTGTCATTTGCTTAGCATCTTTTCTGAATGTAGAACTGTCGTGGTCCAACCATCATTATGGACCAACATAATATACTTCCAGAAATTGGCCCCACTTTTTTGCTTTTATATTCTCTTTTGCTTACTATATGCCAAGAGAAAACTATCAGCAAGTAACACATTTATTGCTAGAAAACAATAGATAGTGACAATAATGGAGGAGGCAGTGTGCCAAATACAAAATATTGCATTACATTGAAAGGAGTTTCGAAAACTCAACAAATATTCTAGCTGGATGTTACATGGGAGAGTAAAAGATAAGGCTTTTCTTTTTTCCAGTTGAAATTTTGTGGATTAATAATGTTTTAGATAATTAATATTTTGAAAATAAAATTTATAATATTTTATTTGATGGAAATTAATTGTTTCAGTTTATGATGTGAAGGTGTTTATGATGGGTTAGGTTCTCACTTTAATGTTTTAAGTCCTTAAGGTTGTGGTTGAGTTGAAAATGGGTAAAAAGATTGAGTGTGATTAAGTGCATGTACTGCAGATGATGTTGATTGTTGGCTTACTTTAATTTGGAATTACACCACATAGATGTTGCAATAATTTTTTCTAAATAGAAATTTATTTGAGGATAGTGACAACAAATTTATGATTCGTATCTTATGTATCAGCTATATCCTCTTTAGTAGCGATTGATTGACTTTTGATTGAGACTAGGATATGTTGAGCAGTCCCTTTGATATGAAAAACCTAGGTAATGCTTCAAGTTGTTTTAGGAAACCAATTTTTGTGGTATGTCATGCAACATTCTTTGATGCTCTTAGAGAGAATTTAAACAATTTAATATGTATTCTAACTCTTTATGTGTTGTGTATTTGTAAATAACATATTTGTTGCTAGAAAACAATAGATAGTGACAAGAATGGATGAGGCTGTACGCCAAATACAAAAATATTGCATTACATTGAAAGGAGTTTCCAAAACTCAACAAATATGCTAGCTGGATGTTACACGGGAGAGTAAAAGACAAGACTTTTATTTTTCCAGATGAAATTTTGTGGATTAATAATGTTTTAGATAATTAATATTTTGAAAATAAAATTTATGATATTTTATTGGATAGATATTAATTGTTTCGGTTTATGATGTGAAAGTGTTTATGATGGGTTAGGTTCTCATTTGAATGTTTTACGTCTTTAAGGTTGCGGTTGAGTTAAAAATGAGTAAAAAGATTGAGTGTGATTAAGTGCATGCATTGTACATGATGTTGATTGTTGGCTTACTTTAATTTGGAATTGCACTACATAGATATTAAGATAATTTTTTCTAAATAGAGATTTATCTGAGGATAGTGACATCAAATTTATGATTCATATCTTACGTGTCAATGATATCCTCTTTATTAGCAATTGATTGCCTTTTGATTGAGACTTAAGATATATTGAGCAATTGATTTGATATGAAAAACCTACGTAATACTTCAAGTTGTTTTAGGAATCCAATTTTTTGTGTATGTCATGCAACATTCTTTGATGGTCTCAGAGAGAATTTAAACAATTTAATATGTATTCTAACTCTCTATGTGTTGTGCATTTGTATCTGTTTAAAGAGGTGATAAATCCTTTAAGGGCTCATTTGATGTTCATGATAGGATAAGATAAAATAAAATATGATATAAGAGTTGGATAAAAGTAGGATAGGATAAGAATATGATAAGCTCTTATACTATCCAATGTTTAATGCAAACTAGATAATCTTTTATATAGTATACATGTTATCTTATTTTATATTTGAGGTGAATCAGATAATATAATCACACACACACACAAAAGATAGGGATCAACCACAACAAAAAAAATTTCCATCACTGAATCCTTGCAAAAGAGCATAAAACTTTGTTTAAAATGTTTACCTCTTAGAGTGTGATACTTCCTTCAAACCATGTAGTCCAACAATCATGAATTGAACCTCTATTAAGTCTATACGAATAGACTTCTCTACCGTCTTACGATCGAGGAAGGGAGAGTAATGCTAGCTACGCCTTCATAAAAGTCTTTGATGACTAGGTTTTCTCACGCACACTAAGTGTTGTATGGGGCTAGAGAAATGATGATTATTAGGGCTTCAAGCACTACCTATATATAGGAGCTCCTAAGCACTTAACCTAGTATTATCGAGCTTTTACATTAAGAGTCCCGTCCATGAGACACATGACGTGTTGTTTATCATCAGTTAGACTTTTTCTTTAAGTGGGCTCATACCTTGTGAGCCTAACCCATAAGAAATATTATAGTCATACTTAATATTTCTTTTCTCCTTTGATCTACTCTATGCTTGTGAACCTATAGGTTCTCATTACATTGGCAATAATATTAAATCTTATTTAATATTATAAACAGTGTTTGATATCTAGCAATACATCATTGTTACTCAAATAATAAGAATGTCTTATGATTTGACATAACCTTTCCATGACATATGTTCTCATGTAACTTAGTCTTTTTGTCCATATATCATAATTGAACACAAGACATGGATTATGTCATCCTTGTATAGTTTAATTTATCTATTTCTTGATACCTAAGAAGACATTAGAATAAATAGGATCAATATCTTATATCGACTCATTTAGCACGACCGTGTATAACTGTCTTACTCTATCAAGAGGACCTATAGATGTTACTCTTGTTACGGAAGAGGGACAAATCTTATCTAGATCATTCACATCCCTTTTCATGATTTATTCTATGTCCAATAACCAGCTTTATAATCACCTTATCACAGGCAACGTTTGATGGTATTAAACATACAACTCCTCATGTAAGAATCATAGTGACATCAAGTCTAAGGATTGTATGCACCATAGTCATTTTGAGAATCACTTATAACAATTTCATAACTCTTTTATGTAGCGTTTTCATAATGGATCAATCTAATACATCATTACACTTAATCATGTACCCATGTGAAGAATTGATATCTCATATCCATGATCAGTGATACGAGATCAGCAGTTCACTCATATACTAGTCTTAATATATTATTATTGTCTATATTGACAATAAACTCAACTAGGAATATTTAAAAATAACATTACACAAACTATTCTATAGACTTTATTATATTCTAATACACACATAATAAATTAAATGTCTTACATCATTAATAAATAAACAAAACAAGATATAAATGTAAACCATAAAGTATTGGCCTCTAGGGCTTACAACAACAACAATATATATATATATATATATATATATATATATTTGTGTGGCAATATTACCATTTTATCATAATTGCGTAATATTTTTTAAAATTAATGTTTCATATATTTTTAACTTTTAAAACATTATTTCCTTTTTAAATTATAAAATTATATAAAAAATTATCTTTAGTATTCCTTCTTGAATTTTATATATTATTTTATTTTCTATATTGTAAAAATTATATAAAAATTAACTAAAAAAATCACTGACAAAATTAATAGTAAATACTTTATAATAAATTGTAATATTATTATAACATGTACTGAAATAATTGATATAATTTTTTTATCACAATATAATAGGTTCTAACTCTTTTTCTTTTTTCTTTTTAAATATAATTTATTAATATTGCAGCGATTGTGCATAACTGCCGTAGCCAAAACTATCGTAATCATGAAGCGACAACGGTTTGCTTCAAACCGCCGTTAACGGAGTGTCACAAATTTTTGCTTTTTTCGTAGTGTATGTTCATTCTCTTAATATATCCTATATTTTTCTTATTTAATTTGAAATCTTACACTTTCTTCACAGTTTGCACTTTCTTATGCAATTGTTTTTTATTTTTATTGAAGTATTCATTTTTTGGGGTTTAATGAATTTTGAGCACATTTATATTTTTCCTATTAGGCACTTTAGTTCTACCTTACTGCTTATGATGTATAATAGTGTTTATTGATTTGTAGGTTTAGAGTAAAATAGGCTAAGACTACCAACCTTTTTTTTATTTTGAGTTGCTGGTGCATATTTTTTTATTATAGTATGTTTGGTTTCTCATCAAGTCAAGTAAAATTCACTTTCACTTTCCACGTTTACATGAAACCTACTTCATACATCTTCAAGATTTCACATCAGTGATCCACGTTTTTTGGTTCCAACGCTGAACCAAACACACATTTAAGATGTTGTGTTTCTAATGATAGTTATTTGCATGGAAAAAATGTATGCTTAATGGATGAAGGTTCGAATGATCATGTTGTTCAGGTCATATTAGGCATAATATTGTAGAAATTGAATAAGTTTATTTGCTTTTCGGCAATATCTTGAGTAAACCACCGCATTTAAAGTATTGTCCACTTTGACGTTAGAAGGAAGGCCTAGGCCACACAAGTCCCTTGGCCTCGACTGGAGAACCATTGTTCTAGTACATCAAAAAAGTCTCACATTGCTTAAGAATCGTGGCTAATGGTAGTTTATAAATAGTGTCCTTCCTTAATCAATTGAAACACTTTTTAATGATAAAACTGTAAGTCCCATACGAGCTAAACAAACAATGAATCAATGATCTGATCGACTTTTTTTTTTCGTAAAAGATATTGATCGTATTGTCTCTATGTCTTCAAAACTTTTGATGAGAGATATTGACATTGAAAAAGATTAGACTCTGTTCTTTTTTGTATTTTTATCTATATAAGTTTTTGTTTATGAATATTTATTGAGCCTCAATCTTATTTGGATAAATATGATATCTATTTTCAACGATGAATGATTGACGATGATTTTATTTTATTGGTCAATATTTTTTTAATGAGATAATTGATGCATGTTTTGTCTTTGATTAATATATAGACAATTTTTGGTTTAAAGAGGATGAAATAAATAGATGTTCAAAGATTATTCAGCTAGGTTGGAGAATTTGTTCTTAATATGAAAGCGGATGAATTTAGTTGTTTCTCTTGTTTATTTCTTAATTTTTTTTTCTCAAATCTAGCTAGTTAAGGTTTAATATTTATTTATTAATTGGTTAAGTTCAAAAATGTCAATAGAAAAACAATATAACCTTAGATTTATTCAACTTTCATAATAACTTGGATGAAATGTTTGATATTGAGTATTATTAATATTATCTTGTAATATAATTCCATTATTTTGCACGTAGGGTATTCATTAAAAGTTAACATATTTTTTTATGGTTAATTCTTTTTATAGAGTAGATAATATATGTAGTGAAATATATAATATTAACCAATCAGTAATTGTGTGATACATTTTATAATATAATTTGAAGCTTTTCATAGATCTTAACATTCATTTATCGATTGTGGTTCAAGCATTGTGTAATACATTTTACATACAAGTCACAGATTTTTAAATTTACATGTATTAAACACAATATTAGATTTTGATTTTTAATATATACATTTTTTTCAATTATTCAAGTTCAAATTTTGAGGCGCGATCTCACTTATTACATTTGTTAACTAAAGAGTAAGCATATTCTTTGACAAATCCCTTTTCAAATATGTCCATTTACAAGATAAATATTGCTGAATTGAATGATTGTTTGTGTTAAAGTTGTCGTTGAAATGAATGATGATGGACAAATGACGTCCAATAAGCTTCGTAGAGTCATAAAGGGAGAGTTGGAACAATATTTCGTAGGAATGTTTCTTTTGATTATTTATACATCTGAATTGTTATTTTTGATTATATAAGATTTTTACTTCATTGGATTTAATCCAATGTTTAAATTCTTAGTTTTAATCATGTTGCGATTGGACTCTAATCATATGATTTAAACATTTTTAATGTCACGATTTGAGTTTAAACGTATGATTTTAATATTACAGTTTTAATATCACAATTTTATTATTGTTCAAGAATATTAAAATATATTTGAATAAGTACAAGTTTTTTTTAGTTTAGTTGATAAGAAAATATTATCATGCAAGTTTCCCCTCATTTTGGAGTATTATATGTAAAATTTGTAGAATAAATATTAAACATATTAAACTTAGTACAAACCCAAGTAATACAACATAATGAACTTAAGACATAAAACATATTGAGCTTATTAATTATCGGTAGTGTTGTCTAGTGTAATTTTTTTTTGTAAATAGTGTTATAAATGAATTTTTAATCAAACAAGAGAAGAATAAGTATATGAATGAAGAGAAAAAAAAATGTTTTCAAATGTAGACAACAATTGTTTTAAGAAAAAAAAATTACTTTTAATATGTCATACAAAAATTATTTTATACCTTTGTACATTTTTTTATTCATTACACTTATCCTCAATTAATAGAATAAATTCACACCCGTGATTGCTAGTGATTATAAATACTTACAGAGGTCCAGCTACCATAGATATAAATACTTATTGAGGAATATTAAAAATGAGAAAAATATATATATAAAAATTAATATTTGATTTTAATACATCTACCAGAATAAATGTATGATTTTAATATCATAATTTTAATTTTTATGATTTAATATGTAAAAACGCATGATTTCTTTATCAATAGTAATTATTTAAAATTATTATTAAGACAATTTTAATATCATTTTGTCACAACACGATTGAAATATCAAGACACGATTTTAATATCATCACATAATTTAGATGGTTTTAACAACGAAAAAAATAAATACTTATAGAGGAATATTAATAAATGAGAAAAATATATCAACAAAATAATACTTGATTTTAATATCACAAGTTTAATGTTTATAATTGAATATCATGATTTTAATTCCCTCAAATAAATGTATTTAAAAGAGATTAAATAAACATTTAAAATATAAATATGTACTATAAATCACATAATTTCTTTAACAATAGTAATTCTTTAAAATCATTATTCTGACAATATTAATATCAATTTGCCATGACACGATTTTAATGTCATGACATGATTTAGATGGTTTTAATATTAATACTTTTTTATTCAAAGGAAGTTTTAGTAGTAATCTAAAGAGAAACAGAATAATTAATTAATAATTTAACATAAATAAATATAGATTGTTTATAAACAAGCATACACATATTTCTTGAAAAAAAAATTATTTAATAGAAAATAAATAAGAAATTAACATAAATAAAAGTTCTTTATAAATAAAAAAATTGCATATTGCTTAAAATAAGGATACAAACATCATGATTTGTTTAAAATAAATTTATTTAACACTTGATTAAATAAGAATTTAATATATATAAATAGAGTTTCTTTATAAGTAAGAATATGCATAGTGCTTGAAATAAACTTATTTAGTAGAAAAATAAATAAAAATTTAACATAAATACATTTTCTTTATAAATAAGGATACACATTCCTAGAAAAAAAAGGATACACATTGCCTAAAATAAGGATATGCATATCATGATTTGCCTGAAATAAACTTATTGAATAGAAAATAATTGAGAAATATATGTAATTATTTATGTATTTTTATCATTATATATATAATTAAATATTTATTTTTATATAAATTATATACACACACACACACACACACACACACACACACATATTCTTGTAAAAAAATAATTGAAAAGTAAATTAAAAATCTTAATAACATAAAAAAGATTGTAGATTATAAACTTAATACCCATGCAAGACACAGATTATTACACTAGTTTCAGTCAATAGTAGAGAGAATGTTTAAAAGAGTATTGCTGAAATTTCTGAATATATATTATATTTAATAAATATAATATTTAGTATTACTATTTAAGCTACTTGTAGATTATATTTAGTAAATACTATAATTAATATATTATAAGAAAAATTATTTAAGCTACTTGTAGATTACATTTAATAAATACTATAATTAATATACTATAAGAAAAATTGACTATCTAACATCATTAAATATTATATTTATTACATATATAATACATAGTCAAATTAAACAACATGATTAAATATTTAAATAATATATTTATAAATATAATATATTTATTAATTTTTTATTATACACAATATATATTTAAAATGAATTGATTTTAACATTTATATTATTTTTTAAAATGCTATATTTATTAAACATAACATATAGTCAAATTAATGGTTAGCACTATTAACTTTTTAATTCTTATAAATACCTTAGCATACCATCACCATAGCATACTATCACCACCCCTATTAGAGAAATCAATATTTGTGTCTGTAAAAATGATTGCCATCCTCAAAGTGCTGGCCATAATTCTTGTCATTGCAAGAGGTAATTTTGTTTTGGTGCTGAGGATCAAAATTAAGAATTATATGATATTTTGCATTTGTATGTCCGGATCTTTCCTTCTTTCCATTACTCCATAAATTTTCAAAACCACTCCTAGTATAGTATCTCTATCCAAAACTTGATCTCATCATTTAGAAACCGGTTTGTAATCACCAATCATATATTTTCAATTGGTGCAGTGAGTGGACAATGCGCTCTGAGTAATCTTGACGTGCACCAATATTATACAGGAAGACCGTATAAGGGCACCTATGACTATGCTGTGCCATCTTCAATAGATGCCCTGATTTGTGCGTTCAAAGCAATGTGAAGTTAAATTGCACTGGATTTCAAACCGTGAAAAGAATAGACCTTTCAATTTTGAAAGTCTCCGGTGATGTTTGTCTTGTTAAGAATGGTCAACCTATATCTCCCGATGAATCCGTGAACTTCCGCTATGCTTGGGACAACCAATTCGATTTGAACCCAATTTCCTCGGACATCCATTGTTCTTAATCATAATGTATGCGTGGGCTGCTTACTATTCTCTAAACAGGAAATAAAGGATGCACTATTTTGCAAACCTCCGTTTTATTCTATGATTTAGTTTAGAAATGTTAGTAATATATTTGTTCTATTTAAAAAACATGCATTCTTCTGTTTGAGCCAGAAATATATTTATACTATAATAGGGATAACTCTTTTAATGAGATTTTTTTCATACATACAACCCGAAACCTTTTTAAAAAAGTCAAATATGTAGTACTTAAATTAACCGTTCATCAGTGTTAATAATATTCTTTCAATATATTCTCATTAACATGTATTTTTTTATTATTAGTTGAACTCCTCATATAGAAAGTGGCATTCACATAATTTCATAATTTTCAATAAATAATAAGTAATAGTAAATAATATATTAAAAAAAAAGAGAATAGATTATGCACTGACAGTGTAAAGCAGTTTTATATGGTCATTCAATCACAACCCTACCATGTATAGTAAGTTTTTTGACTTTGATAATAACTACTCTAAAAGTTACCCTAAAAATTTTATACTGACAGTGCATAGCAATTAAACCCTTAAAAAAATATATTAAAAAGTTTTATTAACATTTTTCTTAATTACATTATACATGCTGTTAAATCCACACAACTTCAAGTTTAACTATTCGAATTTTGATCTACATTGTGGTCTAAGAAAGAATATTATCAAGTGTTCATGTGGACATGCGATCGGAACTTCAGATAATCCGTCGTATCTCATCACATCATGAATACGAGTAATAAATATCTGTAATTTCTGTAAACTGTGGAGTTTGGTAGGTATGGCAATTAAATACCAATTTATAGACATTCATTCGACTTTGATAGAAAAAAAATATTTTGATTGAGTTTGAGATTAGATTCAATTTTTCTTTTTATTTGCAAAAGTGAGGGCGAGTTTGATCTTGAAGAACTTGACATAGTTATATTATTTTTATTTTCTATTCTAATTAATTGTTTTGATATGGTTTCTAATACTGTATTAGAATAATTTAATTGTTGATTTAATTTTTAATATATCTTTTATCTACTATTTCATCTTCAACATTTACATCCTTAAAAGGGGAGACTTTTATTTTTTAATCTTTAACTTGGATTTTTGTTCCTTCTAAGGGAGAATATTTAGACTCTATTATTTTATTGCTTAAAGTTTTTCAAGGTGCTGATTATTTTTGTCCTAAAGGATTTGGCTCCTTTTCTTTTTAAATGGATAATCCAAATTATGTCTTTCACAATAATTTGAAAACCAATGAAAGAAATACATGTTAATTTCTTTCTCTTTTAAGTGCTGATAGAATATCTCATTAAATTGCTCTGTTTCTTATTTTTCAAATGTTGAGAAAAACCAATATCTTCTATCTTTATTATATAGGACTTCAAAATCTTCTATAATACAGCCCTTGTCTATTTGAAATGGTTGTGCTCTAATAAGAGTATTAAGTGTTTGTGACATAGTGGGAGAATATTGAGGAGATTTTGATTTACTTATTTCTTCATGGGTCTTGAGATTCTAAGTACAGTATTGTCTAATCTCTTGATATCTAAATGAATTATTGACCCATCTACCGAATGTCAAGAAGGTCTTTGTGAATAAATTTTGAGGTTCTAATATTTTTAAGATGATGATCTATTTCCCATTATGTGTGTGTGTATATACATACATGTATATACATACATGTATGTATATATATATACATACATGTATGTATATATATATACATACATGTATGTATATATATATACATACATGTATGTATATATATATACATACATGTATGTATATATATATATATGTATATGTGTACATGTATGTAAATATATATGTATATGTGTACATGTATGTAAATACGTATATGTATACATATACATATATACATATATATACATATACATATATATACATACATATATACATATACATACACATACACATACATATACATACACATACATATACATATGTATATGTATATGTATATATGTATATGTATCTATGTATGTATATATATGTGTATACATACATACATATATACATATACACATACATATGTATATGTATACACACACACATATATAGAGATAGGGATTTACTAATGTATACGCATTTTGTTTTTTAGTTGGAATGCATTAGTAAGTTATAGCTATAATGTATCTTAAAATACACTGATGATATAGTTTGCTAACATACTTCAATTAAAAAATAAGTGTGTATACGTTAGCAAATGCTTGTTGGATTTGCTAATGTACACACACTTATTTTTTAGTTAGAGTACATTAGCAAGCTATAACTACAATGTATATTAAAATACACCAACGGTGTAACTTGCTAACATACTTCAACTAAAAAACAAGTAGGTATACGCTAGTAAATTCTATATATGTACATACATACATACATACTGTAACACCGTGTTTTTCTTAATGCATGATTAAGTGTTTAATAACTAAAAAAGTGGAAATTTAATATGTGATTTAGATGATTAAAAGAAATAAATGAATTGTTGTTATGTATGACATGTTGCATGTAGTGATGATTTGATGTTATTAGTTTGAAATTCTAATTTGAATTTAGGAAATTTGAGATATGTGCTTGAACTAATTTAGATATGTGTGAGAGTGATTTTGGGTTTTTGAGAGAAAACAGTTAAGTTAGACCAGTTTTAAAATAAGGAAAGTGGCTTGGTGTGATTTGGGTCTCAGTTGGCCAAAAGTCCGTATAAGAGCTCGAAGAGGTCGAGTATATATAAGGGAAGGGGAAGGATTTTCCCTCATTCTCCTATTCTCTTTCTCTCTCTACACTTTCTCTCTCTTCAATTCTCTCTCAATCTCCTTCTAAAAATCTGAAGTTAGCAAGGGTATTAGAGGATTCCGAGCTCAGTTTAGTGATTGTGTTGAGAGGAAGAATCAATCTGTGGAAGGTTTTGGCTCAAGACACAAGTTTCTCAAAAAACCAAAAATTCAAATCTAGAGACTTTTAGAGGTAAGGGAAGCTTACAAATCAGTTGTTTTGTGTTAATAACTGTTGGTATGCTGATTTCTTGCCTTTTAAACAATTAAATATCTGTGGATGTTGTCATTTTGTTGGCTTTCGGTGAAAATGGGTTTTGGGGGAGAAATTGAGATTTGGATGAGAAATTGATGATTTTGTGATGAAATGTTGAATTGATTGTATGATTTGATTTGTATTAACTTGGTTGAGGTGAATTGAGGTTGTTGGAACACCATTGATTTGAAAATATATGTTATTTGGTTGAAAAGTTTGAGTTTTTTTCATAAAGAATCGTGTTTTTTTCGAAAATCCTTGCAAATAATTGATTATGGGGATCACATAATCGATTATCTAGAGTTTCAGAAACTGTTTTAGTGATTTGGTTTTGGAAATAATCTATTATGCACTTGGATAATTGATTATCTACTGTTCGAAAAAAAAAATTCTGGATTTGGTTTTGGAAATAATTGATTATGGCATCTGATAATCAATTATCTACTAGTTCACAAAAAAAAATCGTGGTTTTGCTTTGAAAATAATTGATTATGGAAACCCATAATCGATTGTCTCTGCTGAAAAATGAAATCTGATACATTTTTGCTACAATACATAATCTATTACTACAATACATAATCTGTTATTTCATATCTGAATGTACTATTTCAGATTTTAAAGTTTTCATCTCAAAATGTGAAATTTTATGGATTTCAAGATTTGTTAATCTTCCAAATGGTATTCAAAGAAGGTTTTGGTTTTCAAATCGTAGTTGATTGTTGGATTGGTTGTGAAATGGAAAGTTGCTTAGATAGGACCTCCACTTGATGTGTATGATATTATTGTATGAGGTTTCTCATGAGGTGGGCTGCTTGGATAAGGCCTTACCTATTGACCATGCAAGAGGCCAAATTGGGCGTGCATGGGGTTGATGGTGACTGTTGAACCACAAGTGGTGCTAAGTAGGCCACGTGGTGTTATGTTGATATATATATATGATATGATGACTGTTGTGGTTGAGTTGATGGTTGTGTTGATATGTTGATACATATATATACATACATATATATATATATATATATAACATAATGATTATTTGGCAGAGTTGGTTTTTATGGTGATACATGCATTGGCATGTATATGTTGTTGACTGAGGTTGTGTGGGCCTCAAGCCGTGTGCGGGCAGGCATGTAAGGTGGATGGTGACTAGAGTTGGTACTTAGATAGGCCTTCAACCTAGTACTTAGATAAGAAGTAGGGTTTTAAAGCTGGACTTAGGGATAAGTGGCTGGGTAGACCCCGTAGGGGGCCAAGGCTGTGCAGGCCTTGTGTCGCGGTATACCACCACCCACATACACTTATCCTGACAACCATAAGCTTATCCAACTAATCAAAGTTTTGGCAATCCCTGAATGGTGCTAGATGGTCATGGTAGGGGATAAGACCTAGCTGATCGCCCGAAATGTAGAAATCTCTCGAGAGTTATGTCTTTCATGCATTGACATATGGTAGTAAAAGCATAGGTGTTGGATTGAGGTGTATTTAACCCATTCTTGATGAATTTGATTTCAATTTGGCAAATGATGGTTTGATGATATAAATTACGTATATGCTATGGTTGTTGTTATTTTGTAAGCTTACCCTTGCCTTACTATTTTGTTTTGGTATGGTTGTTGTGGTTGTTGTTGTTGTATGTTGCTGTGCCTGTGATGATCACGTCTTATAACGTGGGAGCAAATGGCAATGCTTCAGTAGACTCGGCTACTCAGAGATGATGGTGGAGCTACTTGCAAGTTACCTCTTTTTGGATGTGTTGTTTTGTATTATATTCTTTTGATGGGATTGTATAGAGTGACCAACTATAGGGAGTGAGTTTTTGTATCCCTCTTCCCTGATGATGTATATTTTGATATATTTGATATGGGTTGGTGTTATCCCATTATTGTGTATGATATGATGATGATAGATATGCATGTATGGCACTAGGAGAGAGAGGTGGATCTCTCAGTTGATGTACATGACTTATATACAGATATTTTATGATTTGAATTTTTTTTATTCACCTGATAAGGTGTATGTTTAGCATGGTTGTTTAGTAGCGACAGTTGGGTCGTTACACACACACACAGATATATATATATATATATATATATATATATATATATATATATATATATATATAATGAGAAAGTCTTTTTTATAAATATTTATTATTAAATCATATCATAAATAGTAAAAATTAAAACACATAAGTCATGTGTATGATTTTTAAAAGTAATCATGTGACTTTAAAAATCTTATAATCTTGACAATGTATGTATAGTTAAATAACTCAAAGCCCCCTCTTGCTATGTGTGTGTGTGTGTGTGTGTCCTTCTAACACACTCTTTATTATTAGCTAAAATTTATTGAAAACTACAAGATCATAAGAGATGTTCATTAAATAAAATACGGAACCCATAAAATTTTGTAATTTCTAATAAATTTCAACTAATAAAAGAGCGTGTGTTCAAAAAATATGTTAGAGAGTGTGTTGTTAACATTTCTCATTCATATATATCATGGTCATGACAACTGCAAGGCCATTGAGGTGGTTGTCTTAGACTCAATTAAACAATTTTTATACTTTTTTATAATCAGGTGATAAATTTTATTATGATATAATATATTATTTGTTATATTGAGATTATGCAGTTTTAAGATATGAAAATCATATAAAGGTTATCTTATTTTTTAAAAAAGAGTTAAGAAAAATAATTTTGCATTTATTTTGGATTCTACTTTTGACATCTCACCCCAAAAAAAGTTATTAAAATAAGTATAGAACTTAAATTTCATGAATAAATGTATGACATATATATATATAAAGGATATTTTGGTAAAAATGTTGGTGAAGAGATCATATATTTAACTCTAGATTCTTTTCATATTGATTATTTTGTATACATATATCATTTACCTCTTCTATTGAAAGTTAGTTTGAACAATTTTTAGATTATGAAATCACATCAGATTTTTTATTTGAATCCTAAAATTTGAAAACTTTGGATAAAAATGCATTGAAAAAATATATTAATTTTGAAAAGAAATTTCAATGAGTATTAAAATATTGAAGATCTTGATTTATTTTTAAAAATGATGATAGGAAGTGAAAACAAAAGAAATTCATACTCCACTAAAAGTGTTAAATTATAATAAAGGCTTAGTTACACTCTTTGCCCCCAAGTTTCAGAATCTCGCAAATGTTATTCCCAAATAACTTTTTTCACGAATTTTACCCCCAATTTATAAAATATCAAGAATTTTGTCCCATGTAAAAATTTGTGGCAGTTTGGAGGAAAAACCATTATAAAATTATCTTGATTGTGACAGTTTTTCAACATGAGAGCAAAATTGGCAAAAACAAAATTATTTGGGGACAAAATTCACAAGATTGTAAAGCTTTGGAAAAAGTATAATTAAACCTATAATAAAAGGTAAACATTTTTTTTCAAATACATGCATTGTTTTGAAAATATTATTGAGAATACATAACTATTTTTATTGCTAAAATTAGTTTTTAAATTAATTTACTCAGTTCTTATTTAATATTAACTATGTTAAAGGATTGATTGAATGAATTTGTCATTTATTCAATCTATCTTTTAATATAGTGAGCATGTGGATCAACTGATACAGTGTTGTTCTAATTTAACCAAAAGTCTCAAGTTTGAATCTTGACTATGCAACTACTCGAAGGGAGAACTTTATCGTTTGTCTTACCCAACTCGAACAGAATTGTCTTTAGTGGAAGATACTTGTGGTATTTACGAAAAATTTATTAAATATAAAAATTATGAGATAAATTGTTGTATATATTTATAAATTTATTAATATTATATTTATATATTTAAATTTTTATATTTTTAAATATATTTATAAACTAATTTTTTAAATGATAATACAAATAATAAATTTTTAATGGACATTTTAATATATATATATATATATATATATATATATATATATATAATATTAAAATAATCACTTTTTAATTCAATCTAGATTTTTAATGTATATAGATTTATATAAAAATTGATATTTTTAACAAACATATATTATATTTATTATATTTAATAAGTATAATATTGAATAATAAAATAATTAATATATTATAAGAGAAATTTACTGTCTTTTTTATTTGTAACCATGTTATAGGTGTGAAGTATCTACTAGCTTTACCCATGACTAATCTCTGTCAAGAAACCTAGCCGAACACCTTTGGTGGAGTTTTTCTCCTAATCATGTTTTTTTCATCCACAAAGCTTGAACCCGAGACCTTAAGAGATTTGAACCCAGTACCACTTGAACCAACGACATGTTGGTGAAAAAAAAATTGATCGTCTAACAAAATTAAATATTATATTTATTAAATCTATAATGTATAGTCAAATTAAATAAAAAGATTAAATACTTACATATTGTATTTATTAAATATAATAAATTTATTAAATTTTTATTATACACAAAATATTTAAAATGAATTAATTTTAATATTTATAAAATTTTTAAATACTATATTTATTAAATATAATATATAGTCAAATTAAAGGTTAGCACTTTGCATTTTGCACAACTTGTGCTTGGTTTGATTTTGTCTTAATAAATTTCTTTTGGCCTTTCAAAAATAAAAAATAAAACGGTTAACACTATTACCTTCTTAATTCTTATAAATACCGTAGCATATACCAGCACCACCCATAAAATTGTTTAGAGAAATCAGTATTTGTGTCGATACACATGGTTCCCATCCTCAAAGCGCTGGCCATATTTCTCGTCATTGCAAGAGGTAATTTTGTTTTAGTGCTAAGGATCAAAATTAAGAAGTATATGATATATATTTTGCATTTGTATGTGCGGATCTTTTCTCCTTTCCATTACTCCATAAATTTTCAAAACCACTCCTAGCATCTCTATCCAAAACTTGATCTTATCATTTAGAAATTGGTTTGTAATCATATATATTCAATTGATGCAGTGGATGGACAATGCACTCTGAGAAATCTTGATGTGCACCAAGATTCTATTGGAAAACCGTTTCAGGGCTACTATGAGTATGCTGTGAGCATCTTCAATAGATGCCCTGAATTGTGCGTTCAAAGAAATGTGAAGTTAAATTGCACTGGATTTCAAACCCTGGAAAACCTAGACCCTTCAATTTTGAAAGTCTCCGGTGATGTTTGTCTTGTTAAGAATGGTCTGTCTATCACTTCTGATGCTGCTGTGAATTTCCGCTATGCTTGGCGCCACCAATTTGATTTGAACCCAATTTCGTCGGACATCCATTGTTATAAACCATAATATATGTGCTGCTTACCATTTTGATATTCTCTAAACAGGAAATAAAAAAAAAAAAGCACTACTTTGCAATCCTCCGTTTTATTTTTATGAATTTTAATGACTAAATGATATACAATTATGATATATTAATAACAATCTTTATTATATTATATTACTAGTATATGTACCCGTGCGATGCACAGGGACAAATTATGAATTGAGGAGTAATATTTGATATAATTTCAAAGAAATTTAAATTTAAATTTTGAAAAGAATATCATGTTACAAAAATTAATATAACATGATAACAGAAATTTGTTTTAACTTGTCATGGTTAAGTATAAACATGCTTCAAAGTCAAAAAAGAGAACAAATTATGAAGAAAAGAAGATACAAATAAATTAAGAATACATTATTGAAGAAGTAGATGAAACAAATAATAATCAAAACAACAAAGTATTACCAACATTTATACTGATACCAACTTATAATAAGAAAGATAAAATAATTGTCAAGACAACAGGGCATCACCAAAAGAACATCACCAACAACATATGTTTAAACTTTATTAACATGATTATCTTAATCTATTTTTATTAAATACCAATATATATTATTCTTAACACTATTTTTCATGACATAAATATCCCCTTTTTAAAATTAATTATATTTGTATAATCTGCCATAATTAATATGTTGAATTACCCTTTATTTTGCCAATCATAATAATCTTATTTTAAAAATTAAAATATTATAGTTGATTTGAATTCTTTACTCTGCCATTAATATATTAATATATCTCTTAATTTATTTTACATGATTTTTGTAATTAATTTGCTAAATTATCCTTTATTTTGCCAATTATAATAATCGAATTTCAAAAGTTAATATATTAAAGTTGACTTGAATTTTTTACTTTGCCATTAATTTATCATTTAATATATAATATTAATGATTATTTTTTCTTTTTAATTAAATTACTTTACACTTTACTCTGTCATTAACATGGCACACCCATTGTTAAGATATTTACATGTCTTATATTTACATAATTTTATATATATTATGCAAGATCACCCTTTATTTTGTCAATCATAATAATCAAATTTTAAAAGTTAAAATATTAGAGTTGATAATTTGTTGTCTTTTTTATTAAATTAATTTTTTTAAATTCTATAGAAGGTTTCCTACTAAATATAGTAATTTTGTATGCAATTCTTTGAAAGATTTCTGACAACTTCAAAACAATTTATGATAGTTTTAAAATTCTTATAAACCAATTAAAAAAATATGATTAAATACCCAATTAAAAAATTAATTTTAAAACCTACTTAAAAATTAGTAAATAATTCGTACATAATCATATAATTTGAAAGTAATTTAATATATTGTTTGTTTTAAACTTCAACTATACTTTGAATAATTTATCATCTTAATCTTTTTTTATTAAAGACCAATATATATCATTCTTAATGTTCTTTTTAATAAATTAAATATCCCCACTTTTAAATTAATGATATTTTTATAATTTGTCATAATTAATATGTTGAATTACCCTTTATTCTCCTAATCATAATCAAATTTCGAAAGTTAAAATATTAGAGATAATTTGAATTCTTTACTCTGCCATTAATATATTAATATACCACTTAATTTATTTTACATGATTTTCGTAATTAATATGCTGGATTTGTAACATCATAGGCGCTGACGAGGGCAGGGAGTAATAGTCGGTGCAACAGATGAGGCACGAACAAGGAACGGCTCTTGGCAGGCTTCCAGCAAGAGAAATACATGAATGAATTGAATACACACCAAAATGAAAGGGATCCAAAGGCTGTGCAGGTATGAGGACTGTACAACTGAGAATAGCTTAAAGGAATTAATAAGTGTTACCTATACCAATAGGATGCATATACTTTTCAGTAGCCTATCACATAGGAACTCCACAATTAAGCTTGACTTGGAGTAATTTTGGGATGAGTGACCTCCTAGGAAGTATCCCAAAAAGCGTGTGAGTGAGGACAAAGCACGTTGAAAAGTCTTTAGTTGATTTGTAGAGACAATCACTGATCATGAAAGTGGTCAGGTGTTACAAGATTACCCTTTATTCTCCCAATCATAAAAATCAAATTTCAAAAATTAAAATATTATAGTTAATTTGAATTCTTTACTTTGCCATTAATGTATCTTTTAATATATAAAGTTGATGATTATTTTTCCTTTCTAATTAAGTAGAGTTGATGATTATTTCTAATTAAATTAATATAAAGTAATTTATATATTACTTTACACTTTACTCTGCCATTAATGTGACATACCCATTAATAATATATCTACATGTCTTATATTTATATAATTTTATATTTATGTATATTATGCTAGATTATCCTTTATTTTGTCAATCATAATAATCAAATTTTGAAAGTTAAAATATTAGAGATGATATTGTTTCATTTTTTATTAAATTACTTTAGAAAAATTCATTGAAAGATTTCATGCTAAATGTAATAATTTCGTATGCAATTATTTGAAAAGTTTCTGACGATTTCAAAACCATTTATAATAGTTTTAAAATTCTTAGGGACTGGATTAAAAAATAAATGATTAAATACTCAATTAAAAAATTAATTTTAAAACCTATTTAAAAAATTGATAAATAATTCACAAATAATCATATAATTTGAAAAATAATTAATATATTGTTTGTTTTAAACGTCAGTTATACTTTGAATAATTTAACATCTTAATCTATTTTTATTAAAGACCAATATATATTATTCTTAACTTTGTTTTTAATAAATTACATATCCCCTCTTTTAAATTAATTAATTTTTATAATTTGCCATAATTAATATACTAAATTATCTTTTATTCTGCCAATCATAATAATCAAATTTTGTAAGTTAAAATATTAGAGTTGATTTGAATTAATTTTTTACTCTACCATTAATATATTAATATATATCTTAATTTATTTTACATGATTTTGGCAATTAATATGCTGTATTACCCATTATTCTATCCAGCATAATAATCAAATTTTGAAGGTTAAAATATTAGAGTTGATTTGAATTCTTTATTTTGCTATTAATGTATCTATCAACATATAAAATTGTTGATTATTTTTTATTTCTAATTAAATTACTTTATACTTTACTCTGTCATTAATATGACACACCCATTGATAAAATATTTTACATAGTCATATATATATTATGTTGGATTACCCTTTTTTTTGCCAAAATATTTAATCAAATTTTGAAATTTAAAATATTAGAGTTGATAATTTGTGTCTTTTTTTGTTAAATTACTTTAGAAAAATTCTTTGAATGGTTTCCTACTAAATGTAGTAATTTCATATGCAATTCTTTGAAAGGTTTCTAAAGACTTCAAATTGTTAAAAATCATTACAATTTAAACATAGATTAAAAATCTTAGAAACTAATTTAAAAAAAATGATTAAAGATCTAATTAAAAAAATTAATTTCAAAACCTACTTAAAATTTTGTAAATAATCATATAATTTGAAAACAATTTAAAGTCCTATATTATATATATATATATATATATATATATATATATATATATATATATATATATATATATAAATTAATGATATATATAATGATATTTAAACATTATTTTTTTTATTTTATATATTTTAAGTGAATGCAACTATAAAATATATTGAATATATATTTATTATTTTATATATTTTGAAAACAATTTAGTATATTTTTTCTTTTACAATTAAGCTGTTCTCTAAATAATTTATTATCTTGTATTTATTAAAGACTAATATATATTATTCTTAACACTAATTTTAAAAAATTAAATTTGAATCCTTTTAAATTAATTATAATTAAATGCTAATTAAGTGCAATTGGATGATAATATGTGTTAAAATTTAATTGCAAAGTATTACTTGAAATGCTAATTGAAGATCAATGATTTTAATATTTAGATATTTACCTTTAGCACATAAACATTTTAGTAAAGAGATATTCTTCACGGTATTTGATATTAAAACAATGTTAGATGTTTTTTTTTTTTTTACTTATTCCCATTAATAGTAAATGTAGAAGATTAAAGTAGACAGCACCAGTCAAATAGAGTTTGCTAAATTATCATTGATTGTCGACAACACCATTGTTCTAATATAATTCAGCACTATTGCAAATTATATTATAAAAATCCAAACTAAACATGATAAAAAAAACATATTCTTAATCATTATAACATCAATTGCAATTATACCTGATAAAAATCCAAAGACAAATTAAAATTGTTCTAACACCATAAATATTTAAACATCAATTGAACCATATCTAAGAAATCTTGGAAAACCTAAAATTTTCAACCCCACGCTCTAATTAATGTTTACATAAAGTATCTCAGAATCATAAATAAATTCAAAACGAAGAACATCATTCACTACGAGATTCTTCTTCCTTACTAACTCATATCAACTAGTAGCAATATATTGTTCGTTACATCTTTTCTCACCTCCTTGAGCATGCATTTATTGAGAATTCGAAGGGACAAGACTTGTCATCCTAAAAGACACAAAAGGTATAAATAACAAAGCAAAAAACTGTAATAAAAAAATATGAAGAAGAAATAAGAATGAGAAAAATAAAATTAAATAAAACGCAAAATTTTACAAGAAGAAGTAAGAATAATGAAAAAAATTATATGAATAAATAAGAAGAAGAAGAAGAAGAAAGAATAACAAAAAAAAAACCTAAAACACAACCTTTGTTGAGACGATTAAGGCACTGTAAAAGAGTAGGGAAGTAGAAAATTAATGGAAACAGAAAATACACCCAATATATATAAGGTATATGAATGACCTTTGTGTTTCCAAAAATTAACTTACCACTACTAATTAATTCGCCTACTCAGTTTCCCTTTTTCAAATGTTGATGCATTTAATAGTATATATTGAATTCAAAGAATTAATGTACCAATACTAATCTGCCAGCACAGTTTTCCTCTTTTAGTAATTGTGAGGAATTGTCAAGATTGTCCTTGATTTTAGTGGGAACAATTTTTTCTCACTGACAACAACTTTATAAATATTTATAGATAGATTTATAGTTTTATAAATAAATATTTATAAATATTTAATTGAAATTTATTAATTAAATAAAGGAGTTTTATACTTTCTATTCAATTGCATAAGTTACCACAATAATTGTTTAATATAATTAAATATTTTAAATTAATATGATTTATAATTTATAATTAAGGGCAATTTTTAAATAACATGATTTATAATTTATAAATAAGAGTAATCAATATAACCAGTTTTTATTACATCGAAATTCAAATTGATTTTTATGATTCATAATAAAAACTGATTATATTGATTATATCAATATAATCAATTATATATTATATTATTTGTTAGTATTACTAAAATAGGGATGTTTAGTAATAATGTGGGTGTTTAATATGAAATTACATTATTTATATTATATATTATTGATTCTATATTATCTAATATTATATATTATATTATTTGTTATTTATTATATTACTTATTTATATATTCTATTTTTATTATAATAATGTGTACACTAATTTATTTTTGGAAACAATTTAATATGAAATCAATATGAAATTATTGATTGATTAAAACTAGTCAATAATAGGGGAATTTGAATATAAAATATGAAATCCTAATGTCACTAATTAATACTTTAGAAACCCTAATGTCGTCAATTAATCCACCAAATACCCTAATGTTGCTAATTAATACATCTTAAATTCTACAAAACCTTTCAATTTATAAATAAGGGTAATCAATATAATCAGTTTTTATTACATCAAAATTCAAATTAATTGTTATGATTCGTAATAAAAATTGATTATATTGATTACATCAATATAAACAATTATATATTATATTATTTGTTTATTAGTTTTCAAATAGGGATGTTTAATAATAATGTGGACGTTTAATATGAACTTATATTATTTATATATTATATATTATTAATTCTATATTATCTAGGGTATATATTATAATATTTATTTAAGTAAATAACTTTTATGATATGTTATATTATCTTAAATACTAACGTAATAATAGTAATAAATTTATTATAAAAAAGGTACCACGTAGGTTATTATTATAATCTTTATTAAGGTAACATAATCTTTATGATATGTTATGTTACTTTAAATACTAACATAATGAATAACAAAAATTTACTATGATATGTTATGTTATCTTTTATTATTAAAAAAGGTACCACATAGGTTATATACTATATCTTTACTTAAGATAACATAATCTTTATGAAATGTTATATTACCTTAAATACTAATGTAATGAATAATAATAAATTAATAATAATAGAATTTATGATCATATTTTATATTTATCATTATTATATTTTATTTTATAATAATATATAGTATTTATGCATTATAATTGATAATCTGATAATAAATTTTATATTACAATAAATTAATTATTAATTATATTATTATAAAAAAAAATTGGCACATAGGTAGATGTTATGTCACAAAATCACATCATTGTTGAAATGTTGCTGATTTTTTTAATTCATAAAAATATATAATTATAGTAATTAAGGTAATTATAAAGAATATATATTATGATTAAATCAATCAATTAATTAAATCTCATATGAATATTGATTTTATATAATACGGTAATTATTTTATTAAATTTTATAAAAAAAATATAATTATGGTAATCAATTTACCAAGTGATCAAAATAATGAATAAAATTATTTATTTAATTATGGTAAACAGTCATGATTTGAACATTCTAATTGATAATATAGTTAGAGTTTAATAGTCATGTACTGTCAGTGTAAAAAGTTTTACACTATCAACCAATTAGAAATCATCATTGATATAACTTTTAAAGTATTTATTATAAAAGTCAACAAACTTACAATAAATAGTGGTTTGTGATTGGATGACAATGTAAAACTATTTTAAATTGACAGTACTAATATTTTAATTCAAATTGACAATAGATTTAAATTAAGAAATGTCACAATATTTATTTCGATTTCATAACACAAATTATATAATTAGTAATTTAAAATGTGTGTGTGTGTGTAACATAGTTTTGTCACATGACAATATCATATTCATTATTTTTCTATTGAAATGTAGTCAATTTATTTATATTTTTAATTCACAAAATATTAAATTATATTAACTAAGGTGATAACTATGGAAATATATTCTGATTTGAATTAGTGAAAACAATTATAACCTATATATATTCAGATTCAAATTTATAGCATATTCAAATTAAAAAAAATTGCATGATTTAAGTTAGTATATCATTCATTAATCAACATTTACTACTATTTTACCATACAAATTATGTAACATTTTAGTTGACATTTGCTATCAATCATGTAATTTGTAATCATATCAAAAATCAAAAATACCATTTTAGCCATAAATACCCACGTCTTCATGAAATAAAACTCAATTTGATCATTTCAATTATAAATACTTATGCATACTTGAGTGTTTTCATTTTCATTGTTTTCTTTAAAATAGTTAATTACTAACATCTTTTATTCTTTTTATTCAATTTGTATGGAGGGATAAATGTAAGTAAGAAATATAAATTCACCGATCTTTTTATTCTTTTTCTTAGGTAAATTTATGTCTTTTCTCAATTTTCTTTCAATGCTTTTTATATATATTTTTGTTTAATGTTTAGAATTGAATTCAATCAATTCAATTATAAATACTTATGCATACATGGTTGGTTTTCATTTTCATTATTTTTTTCTAAAACAGTTAATTGCTAACCTCTTTTATTCTTTTTATTCGATTTCTGCATAGGGATGCCAAAAACATAATTTCAAAAGTAATAAATTTAAAAATTAAAAATATTAAATAACTTTTATGTGAATTATTTAAATTTTCAAATTAATATTTATCAATTTTAATCTAATTCAAATTCAAATTTAAATTTAAATCTAAATTGACTTGAATAATACCAAAAATTTAAAAATATATTTATACATTTTGAGATGAGACAAAAGGCTTAAAAAAAGAATTATATAAAAGAAAAGGTATTCTACTATACTAGAAAAGCAACCTTACTTAATTCTTGAGTCCCAAACCAAGTGTTATCATCATGTTCAATGTTTTTCTCTAAAAATAATTTATTATTTGTTATACTAATAGGCTAATAACACATGACAAACATTAAATTTATTCATCTTTCTTCCTAAACTATTTTTATACTTTTTAATTTTTAACAACGTCAATTTAAGTAAAACAATAAACGTATCAAATTAAATGTCGATTTGAATCAAAATAATAATAATAATAACAACAACAACAATAATTTGGCTTGAATAATACAAAAATTTTAAAAATATCATTAATATTAAATTAAATTACGAAAAAATTACTCAAATGTATAATATGATAGCATAATACATGTGTCACCTTTCTACTCATTAAAAACAAATTGAAATATATCCTTTTAAATATTCTTTACACCTCTTTATTTACTAAGCACATCTCCTTTTTTTTATATATATATATTTTATTATCAAATATATCCTTTTAAATCCTCTTTTTGCACCCCATGTTTATTATTCTTTAAACCCTATTTTTTCACCCCATCTTTATTATTCTTCAAATCCTAATTTTGATCCCCCATATTCATTATTCTTTAAACCTTGATTATGTAATATTGTGTTTTTCATCAAAGTGATACATGTGTTTTTTATCAAATTTGTACATGATACTATACATTTTCGTCTACGTGACACTGCATTTCAAGGTATGTCAACTTCATCTATTATACGTTTCAAAGCTTGTGACACTTCATGTTATATAATTAACTTTCAATTTACAAAAGCGTGCATTCATTAATTTATCAAGCTCTGTCTTTCAATGTCTTGTAAGCGGGCATACACGTACAGTAGCATCCTCTCAACTTTCAAATTTTTAGACAAAATAATTAATTGTGTGTGTTCAGGATAATCATTTTATTTGTCATAAAATCGCATGTGTTTAGTAACAGGTACGCACACTTGAATTCATTTTGGTTGTTACTATCGGAAATCACTTTCCGAAACAACATCTTCCAATTTCGAAAATTACTTTCTAAAACTATTTTTTTCTAAAAAACCATAATTTTGGAAATTACTTTCTAGAATTGGAAGATGTTCCGAAAAGTGATTTTTGGAACTTTAAATTTTCTTTTATCTCGTTACAAAAAGGTATTTAAGTAAATTCAGATTAAAAAAAAAAAGAGAAGGAAAATGTGCTTAATATATTGGGAAGTGTAAATAGGAAAAGCCCTAGGCTAATGGGCCCAATTTCTCAACCAGAGTCTTACCACACAGATCAGGCGGATACACATGATCACGGTCCATACCCATACACATCAACATTATGTTATGCTTTCGCACATTATCACCATAAAAAAAATATAAAAAAAAGGTCCCTCCATCACTTTCTGATTAGTTCCAAATCAAGTCAGTCTAGGCGCATCCTAATACTTACACTTGATAATGAAAATTAAGAAAGCCCGTTACCTCAAATAATTATACCCACTTGTCCGATTTGTGTTGAAAGAGTTGGCCAAGTAATTCACAACCACGATTACTACAAATATTGATCACGAAGAAACATTCGCTCAGCAGATAGAGGACTGTTTTGTCTGATACAATTGTTTGGGTGCAGAGTCCGAATCCATTGGGTCCATTTACTTTTTCATTTGGAAATGTGAAAGTGCAACACCCTTGTAAAGTGACAATGGAGGTGACACTGTACCGTTTGGACTACTTCTTGAACGTGTAAAGGGAAATGAAGTCGAAGTATACAAAGGGTATTGAATGCTTGGCTGAGGCCAGGGATCAATTACTTATTTATGTTAAAAGGTGATACAAATTTCTAGGAGATTGTAGAAGTAACATATGTATATGAAAATGTAAAGATTATTTAGAATACTCTTGTAAAATATTCACAATGTATTTAGAAAAATCTAAAAACTTATAGAAATGTAGCTTTAGAAAAAAGTAGAAAAGTTAAGAGAAAAGTGAGATAAATCTAGAACAACAAAGTCTAGATATTTCTAGAACTTTTCTTGCATGCCTATAAATAGGCAATTGTATCATTATTTGTAAGTAAGCACTTTCACATATCAAAGAAAGTCTTACTATCATTCACTATTAACTACTATATCATTCAACACATTTACACATTTTTTTCTAAAACTAACAGTGGTATCAGAGCTACGTTCATTCATCTACTAGGCGTAGAGATATTATCCAACTACTTCCAAAAAATTCTACTATATTCTCTACCAATTTCATAGTTTTTCCTTAACCAATGGCTAATACTATTCAACCCTCATCTATTCCTGTCCCTATTTTTACTAGAGAAAATTATGATTTTTGGAGCATTAAAATGAAGACATTTTTTTGCTCTCAAGATCTATGGGATATTATAGAAGATGGATTTATTGCTCCCGAGAACATTTTTACTTTGACTACAACTCAAAAGAAGGAGTTGAAGGAAAACAAGCAAAAAGATTCAAGGGCATTATTTATTCTACAACAAGCAGTAGCTGACACAATTTTTCCAAAAATAATGGGTGCCACAAGTGCTAAAGAAGCATGGAGTACATTACAGAAGGAGTTTCAAGGAAATGCCAAGGTGCGCACCGTTAAACTTCAAACTCTAAGACGTGAGTTTGAATTAATAAAAATGAAGGAGTCCGAGACCGTAAAAGATTACTATTCTATGCTAAAAGAAAGAGTTAGTCAAATGAGAGTATATGGGAAAAATATTCTTGACAAGAGAATTGTTGAGAAAATTCTAGTTTCTATTCCCTATAAGTATGATGCAATCGTGACTACAATTGAACAAACCAAAGATCTGTCTACCATGTCGGTGACAGAACTAATGGGCTCTCTCGAAGCATATAAGCAAAGATTGAGTAGGCATGATACAGATTCTGTCGAAAATGCCTTTCAATCAAAGCTCAAATTACGGTCTCAAAATACAGAATATGGAGGAAAGAAAAATAGTGGGGAAATTTCTAGAAATAAAGGAAATTCTAGAAGTTTCTCTAAGACCAATCAAAATAAATATCCTCCACATGGCATCTACAAGAAGACAAGTCACTTGGAGAAAGACTGTTGGCATCGTGAAAAGCCACAGTGTCAGTATTGCAAGCAATTTGGACATGTAGAGAAGATCTACCGCAACAAAAACAAGCATCAAGCAAATGTTGTTGAAGAGCATGATAATGAGCAGCATCTTTTCTATGCTACCCGAGATTCTAGTGATGAAGCAAGTGAAAGCTGGTACTTGGATAGTGGCTGCAGCAATCACATGGCCAAAGATAGGAGCATCTTCAAAGAAATTGATAACTCCATCAAAGTAAAAGTTCGATTGGGAAATGGCACCATGGTGTAGTCCAAAGGTAAAGGCACTGCCATAGTGGAGACAAAGAAAGGTACGAGACTCATCAAAGACGTCTTACTTGTTCCCAATCTTAGAGAAAGTCTCTTGAGCATTGACCAAATGATGGAGAAAGGCTATGCCCTTCACTTCGAAGGAGATACATGCACTATTTATGATAACTATAACAAAAGGCGGGAGATGGCCCAAGTTAAAATGGAGAAAAGAAATAGAAGTTACCTGATAAGCTTCAAATATACTACCAACATTGCCATAAAAGCCCAAGTTGATGATTCATGGTTATGACATCGAATATTTGACCACTTCAATACACATGCCTTGAAGCTGTTATATCAAAAGAATATGATGACAGACTTGCCATGCCCGAAAGAAAACAACAAAGCTTGTGAAGGATGTCTTCTCGAAAAGCAACACAGACTACCATTTTCAATTGACAAAGCATGGAGAGCTAAAGATGTGTTGGAGTTGATCCACACTAACATTTGTGGACCGATGAGAACATTGTCACTCAACAACAACAAGTACTTCATCCTCTTCATTAATGACTTTTCTAGAATAACTTGGGTATACTTTATTAAAGAAAAATCAGAAGTCTTTGGAATATTCAATAAGTTTAAAGCTCTTGTCGAGAAGCAAAGTGGGAAACATATAAAAGTTCTTGGAAGTGATTGAAGTAAAGAGTATGAATCGCGCGAGTTTGATAAGTTCTGTGAAGATGAAGGCATTGAGCGCCAACTCATTGTCGCATATTCTCCACAACAAAATGGCATGTCTAAAAGGAAGAATCGCATAATCATGGAGATGGCAAGATCAATGCTAAAGGAGAAGGGTTTGCCTAACACTTTTTGGGCAAAAGCAATTTACACTGCAGTATATATACTCAACAGATGTCCAACTAAGACAGTTTAAGACAAGACTCCTGTTGAAGCATGGAGTGGGCAAAAGCCATCAGCTAAACACCTACAAGTATTTGAATCTATTTGCTACATACACGTTCTTGATGAGAAAAAACATAAGTTAGAAGACAAGACTATACGAGGGATCTTCTTGGGATATAGCATACAATCAAAAGGCTATCGAGTCTACAACTTGCAAACAAAGAAGCTCACCATCAGTCGAGACGTTAAGGTAGATGAAAATGTTGCTTGGAATTGGGAAAAAGAAAAGGTTGCGTGAAACAACATTCCCGTTCTAGAGCAACAACCTCAAAGAGAAGCTGAAGAAGTAGCAGGGGATCTAGGTACGCTTCCTCCACCTTCACAACAAGAAGATTCTTCACCAGAATCTACTTTGAGACGAGAAAGATCTTTGGTAGACATATATGAAACTTGTAATACAACCATGTTTGAGCATAAATGCTATGAAGAATCATCAAAGAAGCATAGACAACTAGACAAATGCAACTTAAGTACTGTAAGACAAAAGATCAAATTGCAAACATTTTTTCAAAGGCACCACCAAGAGCAAAATTTGAGCATCCACGAACAATGCTTGGAGTTTCTGAAATTTGCATCAAGGAGGAGTGTTTAAAGGTGATACAAATTTCTAGAAGATTGTGAAAGTAACATATTTATATGAAAAAGTAAATATTATTCTAGAATATTCTTGTAAAATATTCACAATGTATTTAGAAAATTCTAAAAACATATAAAAATATAGCTTTAGAAAAAAGTAAAAAAGTTAAAAGAAAAGCGAGATAAATCTAGAACAACAAAGTTTAGATATTTCTGAAACTTTTCTCGCATGTCTATAAATAGACAATTGTATCATTATTTGCAAGTAAGCACTTTCACATATCAAATAAAGTCTTACTATTATTCACTGTTAATTACTATATCATTCAACACATTCACACTTTTTTTTTTCTAAAACTAACAGTTTCCAACTCTCATGCTTGAGAAACAAAGTACACGAATTTGATTTGTTACGATAAAGTGAAATATTTTACCCGACTGACACTGAAAGATGTACACAGGAATAAAGGGTATAAAAACCAAAAGTTTAATGTATTTTCATCGCTTTTCAATCACCCACCAAAGTCCAATCTTGTTGAAAGTAAGATAGAGAATTGAGAAACTACACTCTTTATTCTACGATCATTTATAGTCCATGTTTTGATCCTTCTGGTTTTCCGTGTAGCGTAGTTTGAAGGGAAGGGTAAGAAAAGGTGGCTATATTACAATGACAACACAAACACCTACACCCCGTCTTTTTTTAACGAAAAACAATTTTTAGTGTAAATTTACGGTTGAGATTAATTTAAAGACATATTCCAATTTTAACAACTCAAAATTACTTTTATTAAAATTAATTCTACTCAACTTTAAAACATAGCAATTATACATCATACCTCAGTACACTTCCTTTGTTGTGATCCATTGATTAACTCAATCAAATATTTTTTTCTCTTAGATGAAAGTGTGGGTGCGTTTCAATCCTAAGTACTTATACGTACCAAAAAAATTAAAAACAAGTTCTTCGTGGCATGTTCCTCCTAAAGATCCCAAGTTTAATCAGTGGTCCCGCAAAGATAAAATATGAGAAAAAGCGACAATAACAGGTATGCTATTAGGGAACGAGGTTCTTCCTTGTGAGAGTAATGTACACATAAACTGTGTATTTTAAGGAACAGGAATGGGAGTAGAGCAGTTTGGCTTCGACCGCAATGTCGTCTGCGGTTTTGTCTTTGAGCTCTTTGATAGCAACCATAAACGAATATAAATCAACGATGGGGCCATTCTGCTTTATTCTAAAGCAATTATAAAAAGCAAATGTGACATTATAAAAGTATGCACCAGCTAAAATACACAGCAGGGAAAAAGATAAAAATAGACATTCACACGTACGTAAGGCTGGCTTGTTGCTGAGAAGATACAGTCACAGGAATAGATGCAAAATAGAAAAAATATCAACATGGGAATTGTTTTCCCATCCTTTTAGTAATTATTTAAAGCCTCAAGAGTCAAGAGAAAAACTATATAAAGATAACCGCAAGAATTTGATTCTATCATATTAAAATAAAGTGCAAGGTTCGGCTAAACTGTGACAGGTGAAGATGAATTTAGGCTTAAGACATCTTTGTCTTGGCTATTTAGTATTTACGGCCTCAAGAAAAGGGAGATAAAATAAAGCATTTGATATTACCAAAATGAAATGCCAAGCCATGGTGACAGGTTTGAGAACAGTAAATGGAAAAAACGAAGGGACTATAACAGAGCACATATATGTTTTTATTTTATAAGATTAAATATGTTTTTGGTCTTCTAAGAATATGACAAAATTAGTTTTAGTCCTCAACAAATCTTCTTTTGAATAAAATCCTTCAAATATTAAAAATACCTAATTAAATCTCTTTATTAAATTCTGTTTAACTTTTCTATTAAATGATATTCAAGTAACGTATTTTATTACCTGAAGTGTCCAATAATAATTTTTAATAAAAAATCATGTAATTACTTTTGTTTTAGGATTAAAAAATCTATGGTTTAAGATTAAACATATAATAATTTTATTCAAAAAAATATATTACTAATTTGACTTAAACATAATAGTTGATATGAACAGCCATATCAACAAATTAATGATAATTGTGATGCTAATGCAATCATCATTTAACAAAAAATTAAACAAAATTTAGCACAGATATCTAATTAGGATATTTTTAATATTTAAAGAACTTTATTCAACAAAAAAATTCTGAATACTAAAACCAATTTTATCATATTTTTAGAAAAACAAAAATATATTTAACCGTACTTTATAATATGTTCCATAAACAACTTGCACCGGATAAACTAATTGATTATATAACAAAAGAAAGCAAAACAAGGAAGCATAAAAATATTCCCAAAACTCCAAGCTAAATAAAAAAAAAATCAACTCCAATGACAACATGCCCTAGGAGACATTCTCCCGAATGCAAATACCATAAGCCTACCATTACATAATAAAAGAAACTAATCATGCAGTTAGACAGAAGTCCTAACTTCAAGACCAGCCTCCATTGCTGATTCTCTTGTAGCAGGAGTCTCGTCTTCAGCTTCACCAGACATCTCCTCAAGGGATTTTCCTTTAGATTCAGGCACCAAGAATGTAAAAATCATCCCCAAGAAGTTAAACACACCCAAAACTATAAGTGTATTTCTTACTCCAATGCCATTTTGAGCATACAGGAAGCCAAAAGCTCCTACCATTGCCCCAGCTTTCCCAGCTGCAGCTGATATGCCATGGCATGTTGACCTTAGCCTTGCTGGGAAAATCTCTGCTGGCACCACGAATGTGGTGGCATTTGGACCGAAATTGGCAAAGAAGAAGGTCAATGAATATATCACAACAAACCCAATTTGGTTGCCCTTCATGGTCCAGTGATGGTATGGAATGGCCAAGGAAAACATGAACACAGTCATGAAGAAAAAGCCCATCAACTGAATTGCAAACCTTCCCATCTTATCAATGAGTGCCACTGTGAACCAGTAACCGGGGACAGTACTGCAAAGGGCTATGAGAGTCTGTGCTCTAGCAATTTTGTAAACCTCTTCAATGGCATTCATGGTTTTTGCTCCAGCGATCCAACCAATTGCACTAAAAATGTCCTTCTGGAAAAGATTCTGACTATAATAGGCAATGTCCAACAGGAACCAAGTGGTGGCTGTTCCAACCAGGTGAAGTCCATGGCGGCGAAGGAACTGTGTTGTGAACAAGCCAAATTCATTCCCTCTTTTTGTGTCCAGTTGCTGAACTTTCTCCTGTTCAGCTTCTATCTCAACCTGCAACACCTTTGACATATCTGCAGCTGCCTGCTTGGCATTCTTGGCAACCAAGGCGGTGTATCTTGCAGTCTCAGGCATTTTCATACGCCAATAGTATGTGACCAGAGCTGGGAGTGCACCAAACATCAAGATTATCCTCCAAACATAATCAGCTTGTGGCACAGTGGACAAAACTGGGTTAACCTGGAATGCTGGAGCAGGGTACACGGCCTTGAAAGCAGATGAAACTACAATTGCAACCATGCCACCAGCCAAAATTCCAAAACCTTGCATGGCAAAAACAGCAGCTATGAATGCCCCACGAGTCTTCTTGTTGGCATACTCAGACATGATAGTGGCCGAAAGAGGGTAGTCACCACCAATGCCAAATCCAAGCCAGAAGCGGAAGAAGCAAAGGGTAGCCATGACAGCTTTAGGGTCTTTGCCAAAAGAAAGACCAGAAGCAATTGAGCATATCACCATGAGCATAAGGGTCATCCCGTAGACACGTTTCCTTCCCATTTTGTCACCGAGCCAGCCAAAGAAAAGCTGGCCTGCAAGGGTTCCACAGAATGCAACACCATTGATGGCAGCAGAAACATTTGATGGCAGAGAGCCAGGCTTGTCGTGGCCTTCATAGTAGTATATGCGGCCAAGCAATTTGGTGACAAGGGAGATGCAGAACAGATCATACGCATCAGTGAAGAAACCCATTCCAGCAATCACAATTGCTGTGAAATGGTACCATTGTGTCTTGGCAACATCGAGTGCATTAAGCACTTGCAACTGATCCTTAGCCATGTCTGTGTATCTTTTGTCACGAAACTCTCTTCCTTTACTCCTATCTCCCTGGTACCTCAACCTGAAATATACCAAATAAACAAATAGATCGAGGAGATCAGAAGATAGTATAAAATTATAAATAAACAAGGAAAGCGGTGTTAGACAAGGGTGCACGTGATACTTAATAAGAGCAAATAAATGGACCATGAATGAATCAACAGTGAAAGCAAAGAAAAACGATAAAGTAACGACAATTAGACAAAATAGGGGGCTACAATTTCCACAGTAGTCAATCTGAACAAAACAGGTTTTTCAACAAGAGGGCCACAGCTTCTGAAAGTGGGAAAAACCAACTGCACAACATCGTGATCGTTGAAATAATTTTTTTCATCAAAACATATATCAACCGCAGAACATCATGGTCCTTAAAAAAATTCCTTTCATCGAAAACATATTTATATACAGCATTTCCCATTTACATATATACACGGAAAGTCATGGCATGAGAAAGATTCTAATGGCTACAAATTTTTGTAAATATTTTTGTTATTTTATGATCAGGCACCAAATAAAATTTTAAAGGTTGACGTATTCAAGTATAGGATGGGGGATCATAGTCCTTCAACAAAGTGAAACAGATAAACCATTGTATTGTTATAGAATATTATTTTTCTTGAGAAGAGTACTCCTGAGATCGAGGGGGCATAGTAATCAAATATCAGAAGCGTCTTAAATGTCATCATCAATATTTATGAACTCAGTCCAACGAATTAATTAATCAAATTTAATAGTCAGCAAACTAATAAACGATGCTAAGATTGAAATTAATAAATTTCATCAGAAAATTGGTTAGATTTAGATGAAAATAATAAAAATGTTATTTTATATAATTAAAATTTATAACAAATAAATATTTTTAATATATGAATTATATTATAATTTAAATTCATAATAAATAAATATCTTTGAATATATAAATTATATTTGAAATTTACATAAATAATTTTAATTATGATATTTTTTTTTTAACTATTGATATTTTTTAAAAAAATATTAAAATTTAATTTAGAGATAAAAATAAAAAATAATAGATTAAAGTGATAAATAATTACGGAAATCAAATATACAAATAAAAAATATAATTTAAAATGATTGAGAAAGCTTTTTTATTATTATTATTAGTTATGAGAAAGTGTGCGAATGCACATCTAAAAAAACATGATAAACAATATTGAGAATACGTGATTGAGGGATCGAGCAGAGTAAGACTCCCACTTTCCAAGTAATCTATTAAATTTTATAACAGAGTTGATAAAATCAATTCCAAGAAAATTAGTTGACTTGGCAGTATGACGTTCGTATAGCAATAACAGAACCTATGAACAGTACTATGCTATTTCATGTGTACAAGAACAAAGAAAAAAAATGGATCCCAACCCCTCATTAAAAACAAGAAAAGAAACGAATAGAACAGCTAAAATAATCATTAAAAAAAACAAAAACAGACTCAAAAGAGGCATAACATACCACGATCAGTGGTGGCACGCAGAGAGAGCAAAGCAATAGAACAGTGCAGGGAAACAAACAAGAGAACGTCACCTATACAGCAAGTGAAAGGGAGAGAGAAACAACGAAGAAATAAAGAAGGAATGTTATTGTTGAGGAATGGAAAGAATGGGGAATGCTTCCCTATTTATAACTGCAGCGGACTCTATCTTTTAGTAAAAGATCAAAACTAAAAAATTAAAAAAAAAGGCATATTCTCTGCCAGTTTCCCTCCAACTCTTTTTCTATTTATTATTTTTGCTATAATAATAAAGATAATGGAAATAATAATTATTAAGACATGTGCTAATTAAATTATAGCAATATTTAAGCTCTTAAAAATTTGCATATTCAAAAGCATATTCTTCATAGTTACCTAATTCGAAAGTGGCATTAATTGTTACAATCCTGTCAGTTAAAATTGCTATCTTTAAAAAGAATTTTTAAATCCCAAGATAAAATTTCATATTTTCCTTTGCTGAAATGCACACCTCGAATATTTAATCTCTTATCTATTATCATCTACATTCGATAATGATGAGATAAAGTAAAAAGATTATTTCATCATTATAAATTATTATAAATAAATTTGAGAATCCATTCACAGATTTGGATTACATGTGGCGATTCAAGAGTAATTTTCAAGATTTGGATGACACATGTCATTTACAGAGAGATTCGGATGACAAGTGTCATTATATGGTACTTCGTAAATATTTTGTTTGGTTTCAGATCATAATTATTATCATTATAATTATTATATTAATGTGTTTTAAATAGCTATATTTACATTTTGAATTTAAAAATTCTATTAAATACCTACCTTTTAAATAACTACCTTAATTATAACTAAAAATTTTGTTGATCATTTTACTTAATTAATTGTTAATAACTAACGAGAATAATATATATAGTTTTCTTAATTTTTTTTGAAATCAAGGATAAACTAATGAGTATTTTTTATTTTTTTAAAAATTATATACTTAATCAATAATTTTTTACTTACTCACCCTAATTTTGTCCTAAATAAAAATCAATAAATAATTTTTACTTAATCAATAATTTTTTTACTTGCATTCTATTATTTATGCACAATAATTTAATATAAGTTTCAAGGACCAAAATAATAATTATTATATATTTTAAGTACAATTTGGGAAGATATTTGTGCATAATTATTATTATATATTTTAAGAGTATGGATGGAAAAGATATTCTAAACTAAGCTTTAAAGCAAATGTGATCATTTCCTTATGATTTTACTCAATAAACTAAATTTTGCATCATCAATTAGGGATCTTTTGATTCAGTGTTAATGTATTATTAAATATATATAATTAAAATTAAAGCCATTACATGTAATTGTTATATATAATTTATATGATTGGAATGTCTATTTAAATTATATCTATATTAAATAGGAAAGTTCTACGTGTCAATCTCTAGAGTAATTTCACATAGAATCTTATCTCACTTGGCAATACCAAAACGTTTTTCTCTATTTTTTTCTCACATGTCGGCCTCACATTCATTTTCACACAAATCAATTTATGGATAATTATGACAGACAATTATTTGCACACAAAATAATTTATGGACAATTATGACACGCAAAATTAGGGAATTAATTTTTGTTGTATATTCTAATTGAGCACAATTTCACAATCACCCTTATACACAATTACGAGAATTATTAGTACCTAATGTTTCTATTTTGAAATTCAAATACAGTTAGAAAATAAAAGACGACCAAAAAAAGAAATGAAAAAGGGACACATATTCTAAAGAGATGCAAACTCTCCTCTCATTTCTCCAATGATAGTATTTTTTTGTTACATGTTCTAAACAGTCACTCTCATTGCATTAATTTTGTCTATTATCTTTGTCTTCCCCATGTCTTTGGTAGGATGAGAAAATATATTGTCAAATTGAGATGCATATACATTAGGTAATTTTTCTTTTTTTCTTTTGATTTTTACATTTTCTCCATTTGAGAAACCTCTATTTTTTTTCACTTTTATGTTTTATTGTTCCCTCTTTGTATGTTTGCTTATGTTATTTTTGCTTAGTGTATAGTCTAGAATGGACAGTCAAGATAATGACAGTAAGGATGGAGGTGAAGATGGTGCTCAAGGTCTCAGCTTGCTATTAACTTTCTCTTTATTTGAGTTTTTATTTTTTTTTCTTTATTGGTCTAAATTTGATCTACTAAGATTTTTATTCTTTTCGCATGTATAGATTCAAAAGAATTCAAGAGAGAAATAAGAGCATGGATGAAGAGGATATTCTAAACTAGGCCTTAAAGTAAATGTGATCATTTTTCGTATGATTTTACTCAAAAAACTAAATTTTGCATCATCAATAGGGGGTCATTTGATTTAGTGTTAATGTATTATTAAATATATATAATTAAAATTCAAATCATTACATGTAATTGTTGTATATAATTTATATAATTGGAATATCCATTTAAAATATATTCATATTAGATTGTTCATTTATTAGCATATTATTTATTTACATACTACAAATGTTGCCAATTTGAAACAATTTAATAGCATTTTAATAAACAAAATTTTAAAATGGATGATTAATTTGACTTAAATATGTAATATTCAATTAATTACAAATATTCAAATCACCAAAAGAAATATGCAATATTCATTTATTTTAATGGAAATACAACAAAAAAATTTCGTTGACTTTTCTTTATAAATAGCATTTTAAATAGAAATAAATTAATTGTTCCTTCAAATCCACCGAAATGAACATTCTTGTCCATTTAAATAATTATAATAATTAAGATAATTTCAACCTGTAAATATTCTAATTTGAATTAATTACGATTATTGTGACATATATATATATTTTAAAAAACAAAAGTAAGATTATTTTAAATTAAGTTAAATATATTATGTTAATGTATAATTAAAGTAATTAATGTAATATATATATATATATATATATATATATATATATATATATATAATTAAGGTAATTGTCTATAATTAAAAATCAGCTAATTTATATATATTTAATATTGATTGAAGAAACTTAAACATTTAAATACAAAGTAGAAATATCTTTTATTTTAATAATAAAATAAGAAAAAATTAATTTTGATTTAATGTAAAAATTCATGTCACATATAATAAAATGAGAGACATATGACACGTATATATATAAATTTATTTTTATTTAATGTATTATTAAATTTATTCAAAAAATTTATTGATATAATTAAAGTAATTAATGTAATTATTAAATATGTATAATTAAGATAATAATTAAGATAATTACATGTAATTGTTATATATAATTTATTTTTTATGAAATATACTTATTAAATATTGTTAAAAATACTATTTTTATATGTTAAAATACATAATACTATTAATTATGGTAATTATGACTGATTATTTTGTGATATTAATTAAGGTAATTATGATCGGTATAAATTTTAGTTAAGGTAATGAAAATTATTTTAAATAATACTAGTTAGATTATTTAAATTACATAATTAAATTGACTATTACAACTTTAAAATTAAAATAGACGATTAATTTAACTAGAGAAAGATAATTAGGGGGCAAGCTTTATGAAAAGAGAGAAAGAGAGAGAAAACTTGAATTTAGTTTGAATAAAGAGATAAAAGTAGACTTTATTAATGATTATAGTAGTATTCATTAATTTTAAATATTGAAATATAATATATGATTTTTTTTGTTAATGAAAATAAAATAATGAAAAATAAAGTAAATGAAATAATTAAATAAATTTAAAACGAAAATGACTTTAACGTTTGTGAGACATAAAGTGATTTTTATTGCATTTATTTATTATTAAAATAAATTATTTTATATTTAATAAAATAGCATACTTAATGTTATTCTTTTATTAAAAAAAGACTTTTCTACCCATAGTAGTTCTACCTGGCTCGAACAAGATTGTCTCCAGTGGAAGATACCTGTGATCTATACAAAAAATAAATAAATTATTGAACACATGGTGTTCAATTTTTTCTATTAAATTTTACTTTTACTATTTTATATCTTTAATTTTGTCCTTTTATTCTTATTTAATAAATAAATTCTTATATTAAATATTTTCATATATTTTTAATATTTAATTTAATGATTAAAAATTACTATTATAATTGGTGATAAAGGTAAAAATTCTTCATTAAAGCTAAAATATCTTTTCATTAAAGTTAACATTTTTTATTCTGTTTCTTAATTAAATTTAACAATTTTCATTTAGTAAAATTTTATTAAAATTAAGTTATTCTCAATACACATTATTTAATTTTTGCCAAAATAAAATGTAGAGGTTAACAATCCCCTATAAGAAACACGTCTATAACTTTCCTAAATATCGTAATAGAGTGAATTTTTATAGTTACCCCCTGCGAACATATAAATTTTGAGGATCACATATCATCGTCAACACCAAATCACAATACACCAAAACAATGGCATTAATGCCATGGGGTGTTTGATTCAACTTATTCTTAAATATAATTATTTCTTGTAAAATATAATTATAAGCTTAATACTCTTTGACCAGAAGCAACATTCCCATTTAAGGATAATTTTTTTATTAAACATGATGAAAACATAATAAAAACGAAATAATTAAGTTATAACAAATTAATCATATTTTAAAATAAAGTGCTTAAAATTAAATTCGTAACAAAAAGCACTTTTTTGTATAGACGACAAATATCTTCCACTGGAGACAATCATGCTCAAGCCGAATAGGATCACTAAGTAAAAAGAAAAGCACCTAGAATCACTTATACAAGTTTAATTTTATATTAGACTTAAATAAGTTTTTAATCATTAAAAAAAATTATTTCACTTTCTATAAAAATATTATTCATTTTTAATCCCTAAAATTATAAAAATTATATGATTTTAATCTCTAGTAAGAGATCAAAATTATACTGTTTTTTGTTAAATGTAAAACTAAAAATCAAATAAAATTTTTATAAGAATTGAAAAAACTAGTATTTTAGTCTGTGCATTACACGGATCAAATCCAATATGTAAATTTTATAATTATAATTATTTATTATAAAAAGTGAGAATTATTTATATCATATAATAAAATAAACAATATTAAATGACCTTGATAAAATTTAATAAATTTTTTTACATAAGACCATTAAATATCTAAATATAATTATTTATCAACATAATAAACCAAAATAATTAAAATTCAATAATAATTTATTGATAATAAAAGTATTTATAATAAAATTAATATTATTATAAATTAATATTTTAATATTTTAAATTAATCAAATTAATAATGAAAAAAATTAATTAATTTTTTAATATTTTATCCTTTTTAATCAAATTAATAATAAAAATATTTTAAATAATAATGACAGTAAAAAGAATTAAATCAAACATCGACTTCTAGACTAGAAAGAGTTAACATTTTTACTTTATTTAATTAAAGTGTTAAGTAATAATGAAAAAAAAAAAAAACAGGGAGAAAAAAGCGATAAAGGAATTTGAATAAGATAAAAGATATAAAGAAATTTAAATTAGTATGCAAGTTAAAAGAGATAAAAAAAAATAATTAAAACAGATAACGATAATTTATCCCAAAAAATTAGAGAAAATTCCCATAAAATTGAAGACTAAACGAGCAAATCTACCTTATATATTAAATGATAACCTATATCTATCATGAGAAGAGCTCACTCTTCCTCACATTTATTTTCGTTTAAATACTCTTCTGTGGTGAAGTGGTGTAATTCGCTCTCTCACAATGCAATGCTTCTATTTTTATTTTCTTTCTTCTTCTAATCACTCCCTCTCCCTCTCTCAACAAAATCAACAGCAAAAAATATTATATTATATTCTTTGATATTTTTTCACATTCTTGGCTTATTGTCTTTCATCTATTACTTCATTTTCTTATTTTAAATCATTGCCTACAAAATCATCTTTGTAATTCATCATCTATCCTTGTTCATCTATTTCCATGTTTCTTATTTATCAACCCTCCTCCTAATATCAAGCAAACCCTCAATTTTTATCTTCCTCAATCCTTATATCTCAAACTTTTCAAATTTTAAATGGCAAATAGTAATTTTAGGAAATGATTGGCTATAAAAACAAGGTACCAAAAAACTTTTCTCACTTCTTCCACTTCCTAAAATTGTTCTTCTTGCTTTCGTTGTCACTTTGGTATGAGTTTTAATTTTCTTTATTTCTTTAATTTTTTATTATATTGAACTATTGCTTATAAAATTAAGGTATCACTAAGCATCAATTTGATTTATGAAGAGCTGTGAGTGATCGATACAATGTTATGTCCTCTCTCTATTTTTGATTTTCTTTGAGATTTTATGATCATGTAATTTTGATATTTTCAAGAATTTGGCTTTTATGCTACATGAGTTGTTATTTTTTATTCTTTTAAGATGGTTGACTAGCTACACTTTTCTTTGGATTCAAGTATTAATAATAAATATTAATAAGTGTTAGTTTAATTGTTATGTTAAGAAACCATTTCCTTAAATAAAAATACTTCAATTTGATATCCTTTTGGATCAACTGGAACACAAGTCATGGATAAAAAGAATTTATATTACTCCACTGTTGCTTTTTAAGCAAAGGAGGCACTTAACCACGTCAAAACACTTGGTTTTGCTATAAATCGTGGTGTTATATAGGATGAGAATAATATCATTGATTATGATAAAAAAAAAAAATGAGGCTTCTATCATTTTTGTTTTGGTATCAACTTACATCTCTTTAATTTAATTAATACATCATAACAAGAATGTTTGGGTGAATTATATTTTACAGAACAATTAAATAATTAAAAAATTAAAAAATCAAATATGCACAAATGTAACCATTTATTTATTTGAGTTTAATTCATATATTGTTTGTAATTTTTTTTAAGTATTAGTAAATTAAAAATTATTTTCAGTATGACTTTTTAAATATTTATTACAAAAGCAGTGGCTATAAAAATAGGTTAGTGAAAATTTTCTCACTTCTTGAAATTATTCTTGCATTCATCGTCACTTTGGTATGGGTTTTTTTTTAATGATTTTGTTTATTTTTTAAATAATGAGATTACAATTTAAATGCTCAAGTAGTATTCCTTTTTAAAGTAAAAAATATTAGAATATCTACTACTTTATCCTCTTTACATACAAATTATAATAGTTATCTAGCTTGTAAAAGTTTTATTTTCCAACTTCTTATATTTGATTTCGTTTAAATTTTCTTCTCTTACTCTTTTTCTATGCAAATATTATTTGTTTTCAAAATTCCTCTCCTAAGATTTTTTTTCCTCTTATCTCACTGATTTAAATTTCTTTATCTCTTGTCTTATTCCTTCATCTTTTCTTCCTCATTCATTCATCTCTTTCTTAATTTAAACTAATTTGTTCATCTCATCTCTGATTTTATGAGAATATTATCTTATTTCATGGGAATAAATTATCCTTATCTTTTCTAATTTGTATATTGATTTAAATTCTTTATCTCTTACCTAAATTAAATTTTTTTTTTCTCTTACCTCATTTTAACTATCTTGCCTATTCTTAAAAAAAAAAATCTTGCCTCTTCCATCTCCCATTTTGTGGGGATAATTTTTTTTCGACTTCTTAGGGATAATGATTTATCATTATTCTTTTTCCTATTATGAAAACAACAAACAATTGTTTCTCTATTTAAATTTCTCTCACTTTACTATTATCATTAAATAGAATTGTAAAAACTGATATTATTATTAAATTTTAATTATTTTAATTTATTATGTTGACAATTATTATATTTATATATATTTAATATTTTTTGTAAACAAATTTATTAAATGGTATGAATAATTTTTTACTTTTTTATGATAAAAGCTTATAATCATAAAACTTACATATTGAATATGACCCATGCAATGCACGAACTAGAATACTAGTTAGTTTAAATCAGAAAAACAGATAAAGGAATAAAAAAAAAAGATGAAGGAATTTAAATCATGATAAGGGAGTGAGAAGAGAAATATTAGGAGAGAAATTATTGAGAACGGAGAATATTTGCATAGGGGGAGAGTATAGTTCACCTTCACTTGAGAAAAGAAAATTCAAATGGAATTGAATGTGAGAGAGAATGAAGAGAGTGAAGCTCTCACAAATGAAATAGTTATTCTAATTTATAAATATAGAAGATATGATATTTTTAGAAATAAAAAATATTAAAATTTTTATATTATTCGAAAGTATGAATTTGTAATAAGTACTTATCTGTCACAGCTTTATTTGAATTAACTTAATGAAATGGTTTTTTTTTTTTTAATTCAAATTGATTATTTTGAACATCCTTTTTTTAATAAGCTAAATCAAATATTATTAAATATGGACCAAACAAAACACAAGGGGTGCCAAGTTGATAAACTTACTTTTATAAATATTATTTTGAACTTACTTTTATAAATTAAAAATTAAAGTTCATAAAAATAAACTTTCACAAAAGCTAGATAATGGATATATCATTTTATAATATTCTCGTTACTAATTAACATTAATAAATTACAGGGGAACTGTCATTCAAAACTGAGCTGGAGAGTTCTTAGCTGCAAAGTCCAATGGTTATTAGTGACGATGGTGATTTGGAGGCAGCGTGGCGGATCTTTTATGTAACGGGGAGACATTGTCCCTTCTTTTTTTTTTGTTAATAAATATAGGTAATTTTTTTATATATGGCATTCTCAGTAAAATTAGATTATAATGTAATAATAGTAATAATAATAAGAGTTTTTTTTTTCAAACCCAGAGTATATTAATTATAAATTTTACAATGTATCTTTCTAAGCCCAAACTCACTTATGAAATTGAAAAAAAAAAAAAAAGCGCAAATTAAAAGAAAAAAGGTGAACGGCTGAATAGCTATTTAGTGACTTACTTATCCAAAATATTTTGGTATATCATTTACTTACCTAGTCCGGTTAAAATATTTTGTCAAGATTATATAGCAGAAATTACCATGCATATTATACAGTTTTGTTGGAATTTTGTAGCATCTCAATCGGTTGTCTTCATGGCGTTCTCAAATTTCTTCAAACTTTGTGACCACAAACCATTTCATCCAAAGGTATGACTGTACAAGTACAACCGTGGCGTAAAATGCTAATCAAGCGTGTTAAACAACCCGTGAAGAATCTTTGCTTTCCATGTTTACGTGATACGTTACATGAATACAGTTGTCCGATTTATACGTTTAACCGTATCAAGTGCCCTTTTTACCATGTGTCCATTTTATAAAAAAAGTTTTTTATTTTTGAATATCAAACTTATCTATAAACAAAAATATTTTCATAAATATATATCTCTGTTAATAAAATTTAATTAACAAGAAGACAGAATAATGAAGGTCTTCTCTCGCTATGGTCCTGAGGCACTAAACTAAAATGGTCACTTTTTGACCATTTGTAACAACACCTTGTCCTCTTACGAGATGTCATATTTTAAATGCCTTCACCCAATATTGACTCTCACCGTTCACGACTTGACGTCTGTGTATGTCGTTGATTACCTGTTACGAGCACAAGAGCAACAAGTGGATACCAACCTCACTATCTACGGCAACGATACCAAGCACGTTATTTATTTATTTAGGGTATAAGCAAGCCCGTTAATTTAAAATCTTAAACAGATCACCTTGCCTATGGCATAAGGCAAATGCCTGTCATGCATTAATCATGATGGTAACATGTACTTGAGAATCTTGCTAAACAATAAGGTCAAACGAAATAATGGAATAAAAATACAACTTTTTACGTATATTCTTCTGAAGTGCCTAATATATTTGAGACTTTTAATTTGCTGAAGTCTGCCAAATTAAAAAGTTGAGATGTGGTTGAAATGTGCTAATTTTCATTCCTCACATCAACAAATGGAGGAAAGGTACGTAAGTGATTTGACAATGTAAATTTTATGCCAGTCCAGATCCAGTTTTTCGCTTACACACATTTAAGGTTTAAATTATAAACACCATTTTGACAAGTGGAAGATATAGAAACCGTATGGTTATTCTTTGAGGTGCAGAACTAGGACAGTTGTGAGATTCTCCACCCAACAAAAGAAGGATTTAGGGTATTCGCCATTTCAAAATTTCTGTAACTGTGATCCTGTAATGCATACCGAAAATTCATATGTACAGTACCCAAAAAAAAATACCGAAAATTCATGTAGTTGTCAAATGAATGCATGACAATTCCAAATTATGAGGCAGTTATTTTTGCAGGATACAACGATATCAAGTGGGCCTTTGATGGCGTATTCAGATCAGATTTGAATCTTAACCCCGTATAATGGAGTTATTGATTCCACTGCTTACATCATGCTTGGGACATTCCGCCAAGAATATTGTTTCTTTTACCTTCCCAATTTTTATAATAATATATGTGACACATTTATTATCGCATAAATTTATTAGCCAATAAAAGGGGGAGAAACTCTACAGTTTTTAACAAACAAGTTATCTTACACATTAATTGTAGTGGTCAAATGACATTTAATTTGAAATTTTTTTAAAATAAGCTCAACATCTATTAGGATATGAATCTTTTTTTGTTTCACATTAATGTGACAGGAGACAAACTTTTAAATTGTTTAGACTCTTTTCTGGTAAATGAGGAATTTAATTTTAAGTTCCTACACTCAATGTGCAAAATATTTACTATATAATTCACGTGCGTATAGTAAAATTTATGCGTCAAAAATTTAGAAAAAAACGTAGAAGCTAGGCTTTCTTACTCTTGAATTGACACGGATCCTTGTCATCAAACGCGAAACCAAACAAGCTATATAGAGATATTCCATCCATGTCAAGAAAAAAAAAACTAATTAATTTTAAATATTTCTAATAATGAATACTTTCTTTGGTAAGTATAATTTTAAGGAAAGGGAATAGTGTCCCAATTCAAGGTAAAAAAAAATTTCGAACTCAAAAGACATTTATAGAAAAACTTATATTTACCTCATCCCAAAGAAGCGAGTGAAGGCTCGAATCTGCAAATTGTCAGATAAAAAAATATGTCTTGCTCCACTTAACCAACTCTTTAGAGTTAATAATGAATACTTTTTGGATCTATATTTCTTAAAATTAGGTTAAGATATATTGATTTAATGCATAAAAAAAACTATGCACATCAGCAATTAAAAAACTATTTATTAAAATGTTTTATTTTTTGTAATTTTTTTTTATGAGGCCACAAGTATTCTTTATATATAGAAAACAATCTTGTTCAAGTCGAATAAGACTATTATGAGTGACAAGAAAATTTCTCTAAGTATCTCATACAGTTGCTTATCTAGGATTCGAACTCGAAATTATTCTTGATCCATGCACCCAGTGTATAAAATTGAAAAATATTTTCTTATAAATTCATTAAAAAATCTTGTAAAAGGATCTTAACATCATACGTAATTTTAATTCTTATTAGATAAAGCCTCAATTTCAATAAAAATATTTAATAATATTTATCAGATAATTTTTAATATAAATCAAATTAAAAAAATCAGCCCTTTTACTTGGCCCAGTTAATTTGACAGCGCGCCCTACGCCCTTTACTATACTTAATTTTTCGGGTTAAATATTTTTTAGTCCTTCAAAAATTAACCTATTTTTGGTTTTAGTCTTCAGAAAAAAATTTCTTTGAATAAAGTCTCTCAAATATTAAAAATACCCTAATTAGATCCTTGTGCTAAATTCTGCTAAACATTTTTGTTAAATGATGGTCATATCAGCTTCCAAGTAAAGTATTTTGTTACCTGAAGTGCTCAATGATAATTTTTAATAAAAAATCAGGTAACTACTTTTGCTTTAGGATTAAAAAAATCTATGATTTAGGGTTAATCATGTAATAATTTTATTGAAAAAGTATATTACTAATCTGACATAGACATAACAGTTGACATGGACAACCACATTAGCAAATTAATGGTAACTGTGATGCTAATGTGACGATTATTTAACAGAAAAGTTAAACAAAGTTTAGTACAATAATCTAATTAGGATATTTTTAATATTTAAGGGACTTTATTTAAGAAAAAAAAAATTCTAAGGACTAAAATCAAAACGGGTTAATTTTTAGAGGACCAAAAACATATTAAATCCTAATTTTTTATTGGATGAGTGCTTTTATTTTGACTAGAATAAATTAGGTTTAATTGCACTTTTAATCCTCTTACTATTGTTATTTTGTAAATTTAGTCTCCTCATTTTTTTTTTCACAAATTTGGCTCCTCTACTATTTTAATTGTATAATTTTGGTTCATCTATTAACTTGGCATCTAATATTTAATGGGAATCTTGACGTGACACTATATTACACTATTATGTTAGCATATCCATGTTATTGTAAACTCTACTGCACTGCCACATCAATATTTTGTTAAATATTGAATGTTAACATATGGACCGAAATTGCACAATTAATATAGGAGGGGATTATATTTGTGGAAAAAAAAATAAGAGAGTCAAATTCACGAAATAATAATAATAAAGAAACCAAAAGTGCAATTAAACCAACAAATTATACTTAATTAACAAATGTCGTCATTTTATTATATTATATTTACCGTGTTTATTTATTTAATGGATGTAGGATGAAAGTTGCATAGCGACTCTAAACTAGACAAAAAAACCAGTAAAATTTAGTTAGGACCACATAAATATTTAGAATACACATTACGTATTAGATTTAGTTGAAAGAATGCCAAGATGGGTGTTAAATTGGAGCGGTGTCTCATTAATCTTGGTTGGAGATTGAGGTTTTAGGAGGTTGTTATTTTGTATTTGGGGTGGTTGAAATCTAATCATAGACCTTTGCTAATGAGGCTTGAGCTCCCCAAGTACAAAAACTAGCGTTGAAGACCTGTCCGCTTCGAAGTTGTCTGGGCTACTTATAGGGATTTTCCTAACTTCATCCAAGCGAAGCGGGGTTATGGAAGGGACTTTCAGTCTTCGTTAGTAAAATGTCCGATATGAGGGATGATTTGAGACAATGGAATAAATATGTGTTTGGAAGTATTCGTAAGCAAAAGAAGTATTTTATGAGGAAATTAAATCATCTAGATCAAAAGAGGGGAATTTTCTATGATCCTGTGATGGACGAAGATTGTAAGCAAATTTAGAAGGAGTATGAGCATGTTTTAACAGAAAAGGAATGTTTTTGGTCCCTCAAGAAATTTCAAAATGTTAGTTTTAGTCTCCATAAAAATTTAATATGTTTTTAGTTTCTACATTTACTCAGAAACACATATTTTTAGTCATTGATGAATGACTAAAACCACATTACTTTTAATAATTGTAAGGACTAAAATTGTATTAAGGAGTAAAACCAACATTCTAAAATATTATTACAGAGCAGAAATATATTTTACCTTCTATAATATTAAAGTAAATTAACTAGGATCCAGTTTGTTGTCACGCATTCAGTTTAATTTTTCAGCACACGTGCCCTACTGTTATGTTACTACTCAACCAATATATATATATATATATATATATATATATATATATATATATATATATATATATATATATATATATATATATATATATATATATATATATATATATATATATATATATATATATATATATATATATATATATATATATATATATATATATAGGCAGGATTCGTTGACACCAGGTATAAGAGTTAATCAAATTACACCTTCAATAATTTTTTGTATAATACAAATTTAATCAATCCAATCGTTGAATTTGATGATATTATCTTTATGATTATGTATATCAAATTTCACATCATTTGGACTTTTCTAAACATGCTATCTAATATTGAATATTTACATATATTTTAATATTATATTATACGTTAAAATAAAGTGATTTAATAAACTATTAAATAATTTCAAAATTGTATAAAATTTTGCATACTTAATCTAATTAATAAGAACATCAAATTCAACGGTTGGATTGATTAAATTTGCATTATGCAAAAAGTTATTAAAGGTGTAATTTGACTAACTCTTACACCTGGTGTCAACGGATCCTACCTCATATATATATATATATATATATATATGTGTGTGTGTGTGTGTGTGTGTTTAGACATTTGAAAAATGTTTAAGAGTTAATGTTATTATTGCTAATATAACCTTTATATGTCCATAAAAAAATCATTTTATAGAATGAAATACCAAATAATAGATGCTTATAATTTAATAATTGAATGTTCAAAAATTTTATGGAAAATTAGTGAATGGTGTAAAAAAAAATTTGGTATTATACCCATATAAACCGATAACTTTCATGTGTGTGAGCGGGTATGCGCTTGTCAACTGTTAAATTAATATAGTATCTCAGTTTGTATTTTGCTTCAGGTGTTTTTTTTTTTTTTTTTCAAAAATTACAAGTTGTGTAAATATTGCTATAAGGTGAAGTTTTGCATCTCTTAATCTTATAGTTGAGATTGTCAAAATTAAGTTAGAAAATGCTTTAAGGAGATACTAGGTGCTCTTAAGAACGCTCAATTTTGTTAGTATGTAAAAATTAGTTGCTATAGTGAATATTCAGAAGATAGTAAAATTTTTGTAGAGTGGTCTAATAGACAGAGTGTAGGCCAAGTGCTGTAATTTTTTTTGGTATACAATGACAACAAAGTTTGAACTTAAGACCTTATATAAATTACTCAAATCTTCCACCACTAGATCAACCTTAGTGGTTTCAATAAATTTCTCATTCACTGCTTTTCTCTTCCCCTCTTTGTAAATTTCCTTATGCAGCACATATCTTCGGATTGATTGCTGCATTTACTTGCTTGAGTGAATTTTTCAGCACGTTTTAGCCGGATCTGCTTTGCCCTTCTGCTTTTAGTTCAATAAACCTACATGCACCACATAGAAAGAAAAAAAAAACATCTAACTACTTTAAATTTTATATATTTATAAATAGAAATTTTGAACTTTCATTTCATCCCAATTAATTTTTAAAATTTTAATATGGTTATAATAGATCTTTCTATTAACTTGGGATTAAGTTATTAATGTAAACAGATCTGAATCCTATATTAGGAAAGAAAAGTATACAACCTCCTTAAATTTAAATAGACATTATGAACTTTTCTATTTCGTTTTCATTAAGAGAAAATAATAGGTGTATTGTCACTGTAACTGACATCCAATTAAATTCAATATGTTAACCAACATAGTGTAGCATAGTTGGTAGATGATCTTGCTCTTTAAGCATGTGATCAAGAGTTTGATCTCCAGATCTGTGTATATATAGAAAAATATCTGTTGAGAGAAGTCAACACTTTAAATAGATTTTAGTATTTCGAGGGATTAATCTTTGGCTTTCGACTGAAGGATACCTTGAATCACTAAAAAAATCAATTATTTAGCCATGTCAATGTGGTCATTAAAAAATATTTTTTAATTAAAAAACTTAAAAAAAAAAAAAAAAGTTAACCAGTTCTTATTTTTTCAGGCTACTTTCCTCTACTCCATTCTTCATCTCAAAATCCCAACCCTCATTTTTTCTGGCCACCTTCCTCCATAGTCCATCCCATTACTTCCATCTCAAAACCTCAACCTCTATTTTTTTTGGGTCAACCTTCTCTGTCCCACTCTCCCATTTGAAAATTCCAACCCCCATTTTTTTAACCACCCTCATCCACCTTACTTTCCCATCTCAAAACCTTAATCCTCCACTTTTTTGGCCGCTCCACTTCACTCTCTAATCTCAATCCCTCATTTCTTCCATGAAGATGTGTTCTGGACACTTGCGAATTTCCAGTGTCACATCGCAACAATTTTCAAGCACCACAGAACGAAAGAACAAATTTCCCATGTAGGTAGATCATAAAAATTGCCAAGGGATTAATTGAAGTTTTGTTACGAGAAATGGGTGAAAGAGAAAAGCACAATTTGTTGAGAATGGGAGAATAGTGAACTACGAAGGCAAGAGCTAGAGATGCGAGGGCGCAGATTGAACGATGTCAAATAGCGAACATGTTTTAGGTTTTTTTTTAATTTCAATTTAATTAAAATAATATGGTTAATGTGACAAAAAAAAGAGATTTAATTGACTATCGATGTAAAACAATTTTACTCTGATAATACATAGTCATTAAACTCTTTAATTAATCCTTAAACTCCTCCAAGGAACAAAAGGATCTATTTTAATACTAACAATAGTAAGAGTTGAAAGATTATTTGAAAGGAGATGAAAGTTCGCAGTGCTTATTTAAAAAAATACAAAGTTTAAGGTAATCTTATGATTTTGCCCGTACACTATATCACTGATCGAATGATCTAAACAAATTTGACTCTCTTCGTTCTGATGTGAAAAATGGAGGAAAGAAAATGGAAATAAAATTCCTTTACAATAGCATTAAGATTATAGAATTTGTTCCTCAGTAAAAATATGCATAAATATGATACCCTAACGTGAAAAACTATCATAGACAGAGGACACCTATTAAACAAAGGAACTTGAGACAAAACTTTTCTTCAATACATTTAGCTACAGATATGATGACTTAGACAACAATTTTAATTAAAAACAAGAATGAAATGCACACACACTGTAATCAATTTAAAGTTACAGCACCGAGAAACATATATCTACATCATTATTATGCATCTGGCAGTTGAAAACCCGAACTAAAATTGTTACATAATAATAGCATAACTTGAATTGTAAACAGAGACTTTGATTAAACTGGAACCGTCCTGGCAGACCCTGCTATCTCTATAGCCTCAGGACCATCTTCTTCATTCTCCCCACTCAACTCTTCCAGTGATTTCCCTTTGATTCTGGTACTAACAAGGTGAATACCATTCCAAAGAAGTTGATCACGCCAAGCATAATGAGGGAGTTCTTAACCCCAATACCAGTTGGGTAACCTGGATCAGTCTTGGAGGGGTCCTTACTTTGTGCAGCATACAAGAACCCAAATGCACCCACAATTGCTCCTGCCTTTCCTGCAGCAGCTGAGATTCCATGACAAGTAGATCTTAGCCTTGCTGGGAAAATCTCTGCTGGCACAACAAATGTGGTGGCATTTGGACCAAAATTGGAGAAGAAGAAGGTGAGAGAGTACATCACAACAAACCCAATTCTGTTGTCTTTCTTGCTCCAGTGATTGTAAGGTATAGCAAGAGCAAACATGAAGACAGTCATGAAGAAGAAACCCATCAATTGGATGGCGAAACGGCCCATGTAATCAATAAAGGCCACGGTAAACCAGTACCCCGGCACAGTACTGCACAGTGCTATAAGTGTTTGTGCTCTTGCAATCCTATAAACTTCATGGATTGCATTCATTTGTTGTGAAGGAGGGATCCATCCAATGGCAGTGAAAATGTCCTTTTGGAAAAGGTTCTGGCTATAGAAGGCAATGTCCAATAAGAACCAAGTAACTGCGGTTCCCACCAAGTGCAGTCCATGGCGTTTGGCAAATTCCTTGCTGAACAAACCATACCTTTGGTTATCATTCTCAACAATATGCTGCAACTTATCCTCTTCAGCTTCAAGCTCAACTTGCAACACCTTAGACATGTCTGAAGCGGCTTGTTTTGCATTTCTAGCTACAAGGGCCGTGTAACGAGCTGTCTCTGGCATCTTCATTCGCCAGTAGTAAGTAAGCGCAGCTGGGACTGCACCAAACATCAAAATGATACGCCAAACATAATCAAGGGAATGCACTATTGATCCTGTTTTGTTTTCTTCATAACTAGGAAGCTTGTATTTGTGGTCATATGCAGATGACACAATCAAGGCAACTATTCCACCAGCCAAGATCCCAAATCCCTGCATGGCAAACACTGCAGCAATGAATGCCCCTCGAGTCTTTTTGTTGGCATATTCAGACATGATTGTAGCTGATAGAGGGTAGTCACCACCAATGCCAAAGCCAAGCCAGAACCTGAAGAAACAAAGTGTGGCAATGACACTGTTGGGGGTATCTCCAAAAGAGAGCCCGAGGCAATGGAACACACAACCATGAGCATAAGAGTTATGCCATAAACCTTTTTCCTTCCCATCTTGTCACCAAGCCATCCAAAGAAAAGCTGGCCGGCCAAAGTGCCACATAGTGCAACACCAGTCACAGCAGCTTGCACATTAGGAGGAAGAACACCAGGCTTCGGTTTGCTTATGTCTGTGTAATATATCCTCCCCAACAACTTGGTGACAAGGGAAATGCAGAAGAGATCATAGGCATCAGTGAAGAACCCCATTCCAGCAATCACAATAGCAGTGAAGTGGTACCATTGTGTCTTGGCCACATCGAGTGCATTAAGCACTCCTAGTTGTCCTCCAGACATCACTCACTAACTCTGCTACCTGATGTGCCCCAATCAGTGATTAGAAGTTTGCAGCACAAGTAAAAAAAGATACAAGTTTCTATATGTGCCAAATACAACTATAGGTAAGCAACTCCATTTCTTCTTCCCTTTAATACTATTTTAAAATTTTCAATGGAAAAGAATTGGTATTTCTAATAACAGGGAAGGAATGATATACACGAGTTCCACGCTTTCTACTAATTGTCAAGAATAAAATATTGAATAATTGACAAAGTAAGTGAAGTAGACTTTGGTAAGAAATTAACGATTTTAATGAAGGTTTGAAGAAAAAATACAGCTGATGTTAATCTTCCTCGGGCTGATGCAATGGATTGACGAAAAACCCTTACTTTTCGTATTTTTCTACTATATTCATAGTCAACGGGCACCAAAGTTGAAAATTTCTAAATTAAAACTGTTAAATTAATGTTTTAAACGAATTTGAATCTAAACTAACAACGACTCTATTATTCCAGCTCCGGAAAGCTTCTCACGTAATACATACTTTCACATAAGACACAACCTTGTCATATAAAATTGTGTTTTAATATTAAATAAATAAGAACTTATGTTTGAAAAGAGAGATCAACACAATTTTCTCATATCAAATTCATGTGAAAGTTTAATATAAGAAGATCTATTCTCACTTCACGTAAGGTTTCAACCACTTCCCCCAAATTGCTTATGATGTGGGTTGAACGGTTGAACCTATGAGTCAACTTCAGTATATACCATGACAATGAAAATTTGGTTTAGAAATTGGAAATTCATTGGTAATTTGGTACTATTTTCTTTCTCTCGTGTCCCTACCAAACCAAAAGGAAACGGAGACAGGGAGAAAAAGAGAGTGTGGAAAATCAATTGCAAATAAGGAATCTGCTGTTGAACCAATCGCTAGCAGACCATGAGTAGCACGAGGAAAACAGAAAAATTCATAATTGGTAAAGACAAAGGAAGCATAGGCATTGGAAAAGATTTATCATCCTAAATTATAGAAATAAAATAATTAAAAAAGAAAAAGGCAGAAGAGGAGGGTTTGTGCCAATAATTTCCGGAAGAATTAATTCCATTGAGAAGGTTCGGTTTTTGTTCTGGGGGACGGGATTGGTGTTGTTGCACGGAAAATCAGCACAAAAGGAAAAAAAAAATATGGGAATTAACAAAATGGATAAGGCTAAAAGATTTTTATTTTTTTCCTGTTCACTTATTGTCTAAGGATAACACCATCACTAGTTTACAAAATGAGTGGAACAGATGGAAAATCCAGAGACAAAAGTTTAGGGGCCATGGTGAATGATGGAGAGAAGAATCATGAAATTGGCATCCTCGTATCACAAGTGTAAAAAGAGCTCCCAGATTTTCAGTAGTGGAAAGGTAATCATTAATATATTATATAATTCAGAAAGTTAAGTTGTGTGTGCTTAGAAAAGTGGGCCTTCCACTAAGGAACTATGCTACAAGTGAGTTCCGTTTCCATGCATCACCAATAAATACAAGAGAACTTTCCATTAAGGAAAAAGGGTCTCACCTGCTAACAAGGTCGCCTAGAGAGAGGAGGGACACTCGGTTGTCACAGCTAGGTTGAAGGAGGAGAGAGTGTCGAGAATGAAGAGGTAAAGAGAGAGGGTGAATAGCTGTTATATATACAAGGCTGTCACCAGAACCATACTTCAAAATCCAGAATCAACGCAGGTATCTGGCATATGCCCATTCCCACACTTTGTAGTTCACACTTTTCAAGTCAACGCTTTCACAAATTGCTTGCTTCATCCTTCTCTTTACGCCCTTTTTTATGCTTGCCCGCTTGCTTTAAAAGATTAAAAGTTAAAACAAAAAGAGAATGTTATCATTTTTTTAATTTGGTAATTTTAGCAAAGTTATATATACATATAATTGCTTGCTTCATCTATTTCTTTACGTTCTCTTCTATACTTGCTTGCTTGCTTAATTTAAACAATTCAACCGTTGAATTATGTGATATTATCTTCATGATCATATATATCAAATTTTACATCATTTGGACTTTTTTAGATATATTATCTAACATTGAATATTTATATATATTTTAATATCATATTTTACGTTAAAATAAAATGATGTGACGAATTATTAAATAATTTTGAAATTATATAAAATTTTGTATATTAATCTAATTAATAAGAACATCAAATTCAATGGTTAGATTAATTAAATTTGTATTCTACAAAAAGTTATTAAATGTGTAATTTGACTAACTTTGATATTTAGTATCAACGGATCCTAACCCATATATACACACACACACAATAGTTTAACAAATATGCATTGACATTGTAAAAGTTTTTACACTGTCAATCAAGTAAAAATCATCATTCATATGATTTTTAACATAGTTATTATAAAATTTAATAACTTATTATATATGACAATTTGTGATTGAATGATAGTATAAAAAACTTTACATTGTGAGTGCATGTATTGTTTATTGCAAATAATAATATAGATTTTATTGGTGTTATTTCCTAATCAAAGTTAATATTTTATCTTAGTTTGTCAATTTTAACTATTGAGGTGAAAAAAACAATTACTAAAATGAAATGTTAATTTTAATTTATCTAAACTTTATTCTTTTTTTTTAGTTTATAATTTTACAAATGTAATTTTCTTTTCTTTTGTCGTCTTTTCTCTCTTCCATTTTTTTACTCTCTCAATTTTTTTATTTTTTTTTTGGCTATTAGGATTACGTTACCTATGTCTTTTCAATTAATTTTATCACCAATAATAAAAATGTGTAGCCTATATTATAAACTACAAAATTTATGTCAAAATTTAGTAAGAGACAAAGAAAAAATAAATAATTTAAAAAGACACATGCAAAAATTATAAAATTTCTATTAAAGTTATAAAATATTAAAAAAATATACTCCATTTTTAAATAGGAAACCGAAGTAATTTTTTTTTTTTTGTCAATTACTTATTCTGTTTTAAATTATTTCTCACTTTAAGAATTTTATTTATTTTAAAATATTATTTTTTAGAAAATTAAAAAATATTAATTATTTATTTTGTAAAAAACTTCATTTATTAGTATTTTATCTAAGTACTTTATTAATTAATAACTATATTTCAACTCTTTTAATAAAGATATTTTAGTCAAAGAAAAATATTTTTTATAATAATTGGTAGAAATAATAATATTCTTAAGATGTATACATTATCTTAAATAATAAATAATTTGAAATGAAAGAAGCATAAACACCGGTGTCTTTTTTTCCTTCATTTTAAAAGTTAAAGATACTAATAATTATTATTTTCTTAATTATACTCTTATCTTGTACTTATTAATATATATATATATATATATATATATATATATATATATATGAAATGTTAGAATAATGAATAAGAGATATAAATATATATTAAAATTTTAAATGATTTTATATAAATAAAATATTAATTATATTTCTTAATTATATACTATAACTTTAAATTACAGCTAAAAAAGTAATAAAAAATAAAAAAAGGAATTATAAACAATAATATTTAGTTTGAATTAGAAGTGAAATAAAGAAAAAAAATAAGAAGGGAAAAATATAAGTGATAGAAATAAAATATATATATCTATAGTAGAAAATGTGTTGTTTGAATATATATATATATATATAAATAAAAAAGAAGTAGAAATTTTTCCTCTACTTATTTAAATAAAATAAAAGTGGTAGAAAAGAGATAAATAAATTATATAAAAGGTTTTTTATACTAATTAAAGAAGTTAAATTTAAACTTTTACTATATTTTTTTCTTAACATAAATTATTTATTATGTTTATTTGATAAAAAATATTTATTTATTAAAAAGTAAATAAAAATTCAAAAAACATTTCCCTCTTGTTCATAGTAAATTATAAAAAATATTTTTATATGCAAAACCCGAAAAAGTATCTTTCTTAGTTTTTTATTAAATAAATAATAAAAATAATATTTTTATTCGGTCTCTATCCTCTCTTCTTTTTTTTCTCTATTCCCAATCAAATAAACGGATGCTAAGTAGTAAGTAAGCATACGCTATACAGATTTTTTATTTTGGAAGATATCACATATGTTTTGTACCGGGGACAATCTTACTTCAAATTACATAAAATTTTTTATAAGCAATAAAATTCTTTTTATGAATATTTAATATAATTGTATATTTAAAATTTCGTATACGTAAGCGGTAAGCATACGCTACACAGATTTTCTATGATTGTATTGCCAGGCAATCAATCATACAAGTACGTCTACTCTTGTTTTTAATGTTCTGACTGGATTAGGTGTACATCTTTATTGTGGTACCAATGAGGAATCCTAGAAAACGGGGGAAACAAGTCATTAATGAGTAAATTATTTAGGAGGTGTACTTTGTGTGTTTATTGACACATAATATAAAATAGCCTTAAATAACTTTTTATTCATTAACAAGGACCGGTTGATAGATAGTTGTATTATTTAAGTATGTTGTTACTTGTTAAGGGTTTGATTTTTATTATATATAGAGAGAAGATTTTGTTAAGAGGGGCAAAACATATTTTGATGATATCTACATTTTAAAAAGAATTAGTCTCCCATTATAGGTTAGGGATATTATTGGTAAAAAAAAAACTCTTTGTTTCTTATAATATATTCCTTCCGAATTTAAATATAAGTAAAATTAACTAATTTTTACACTTATTAAGAAAATTAGTTAATATCATTTAATTCTACTAATTATATATAAAAAAATAAACATTTTTTCCAAAGTGTCCTTAATTGAAACTTGATATGAAGAATAAAAAAGAATCATTAGAAATAAAATCTCCATTAATTGAAAGATATTGTTGGGATGGTATCATTAAATAGGGTAAAAATAGTTAATATTTGCTTATATTTGATTCCACTAAACCTTTTTTTATTATTGCTTATATTTTTTAGTCCGGAGTAGTATTCTACAAAAAAAAAGTTTAAAGACCAAAATGAAAATAATCAAGTTAAAAGAACTAAAACGAAAGCAACATTATATTATAGGGACTAAACAATTATTTAAGCCAAATTTATAAAAACTAAACCTTCAAACACTGCAAATGCATTGATGAGAAATAGAAAAATTAAACCTATAACTAATGCCTTAGTTACTAGCAAAAAAAAATTATAAAAATTAAACCTTACACATACAACTTTGCAGAAGTCATGCAATGACGCAATCACCTTCAAGTTATAAAGCAAATATAGCAAATTGAGAGCAACAAAAGTGAAACAAAATGACTCTTGTAAGTGTACACGATGTAATGCATTTCTTAGATAACACAAGGTATCAGTGTAATGTATAGAAATGTTAGTATAATGTACAAAGAGTGTGTGTACTATTTTTTAAACAATTAAGGGGTTAGTGTAAGGCTAAAAAAGGGAGAGATATCAAAAAAAAATTGATGAAACCTTAAGAGATGTTAGTTTAATTTACTTTTATTATTAGCTAAACAAATTGTAGCAAAATGAATAGTAGCGCATGAGAAGACAAAAGAGTTAACGATGCCATGATTTTTCTTAAGCCATATTGTGTATATTATCATTGTTGTTGTTGTTGTTGTTGTTGTTATTGTTGTTGTTGTTATTTTCCTGAATTATGTTGTGCATTCTTTCTCTACTTTCTTTATTATTTCATACTCTTGCACTACCATTCATTTTGTTACCTGTGTCTTGTTTTATGTTTTATTTTGCTACTCATTTGTATATTTGTTTCATAACTTGTAAGGTGATTGTATCATTGTATGACTTCTACGAAGTTGTATGTTTAAGGTTTAATTTTTATAATTTTTTTGCTGGTCATTAGTATATTTGTTGTAGATTTAACTTTTCTGCTCTCAATCAGTGCATTTGTTGTGTTTGAAAGTTTAATTTTTATAATTTTGTCTTAAATAGTTGTTTAGTCCCTATAATATAAGATTGTTTTTCGTTTTGATCCTCTTAATTTTGGTTATTTTCATTTTGGTCCTCTCAAGTTTTGGTCCTTATATATATATATATTGATTTTTTTTTTGGTCCCTATAATTTTTTTTCGTTAGATTTGATAGACAAATTTGACAACAGGGACTATAATGAATCAAAAAAATATAATAGGGACAAAAGAAAGAAAAAAAAAGCAAAACACCCCTATATTATAAGGACTAAAAAGCTTTTTAACCCTATAAAATAATACTCCCTCCGGTCTTTTATATAAAACAAATAGATGCATTTTTTGGTTCTAATTATAAAAAACATAGACTCACTTTTAGATGTATTAATTATTTATTTTATTTTATACCCTTAATTTATTATAAATCTATTAATAAGTCACTCACTCATTTACTGTGCAAGTGGATAAGTTTATTGACCAATTAACAATATAAACCACACTCATTGGTGAAAAAATTATCTCTTGAATTACATGTAGTGTCATTAAACATAACCACTACTTAACTACTTTTATTAGTCTTGATGAATTAGTTATTTGTTTCTTATATAAAGAACCGAAGTGAGTACTACTTTCATCCATAAGAAACAAATGAATGTATTTCTTTGGTCCTAATTATAAGAAATATAGACTCATTTTCATATGTATTATTTGTTAATTTTCTTTTATACCTTAATTTATTTTGAAGTCTATTGACACGACACTCTCCTATTCTCCATGCAAGTAGATACATTCAATTATCTATTAACAATATAAGTCATACTCAATAGTGAGAAAAAACCATCCCTTGGATTATAAATAGTATTAAATATAATCACTACTTAAACCATTTAATTCTATATATATTTTTGGAATAAAAAATAATTTTATGACATTATTAATTAAAAATAACTAACTTAACTATTTTCATTAGTCTTAATAAGTTAGTTATTTGTTTTTTATATAAAGGACCAAAAGAATTAATATATATTATTAAATATCTAAACTTATTTAAAAATAAGTGTTAAATGATTTTATATTTTTTATATAATATTTTTTTTCAATTTCTATCATGGACTAATAAGTACACAATAAAAAAATTCAATTATTTATCATTTCATTCAAGTTATAATAGTTTGAAACTTGCTTGCTATGATACTTTCATGGGCATGTTAGATACTTTGTTCCTTTATATAAGAAATAAATAGGAGTATTTTTTATTCTAATTATAAGAAGTATAGACTCTTTTTAAATGTATTCATTGTTAATTGTTTGATATCCTTAATTTATTGTGAAGTTTATTAATGAGATATTCATTCATTGCCCATGAAAATATATGCATTTATTGGACTATTAACGATATAAGTCACACTAATTGGTTAAAAAAATTATCACTTGAATTACGAGTAATGTCATTAAATATAACCACAATTTAAACTATTTAATTCTATAAGTATTTTTAGAATAAAAATTTAAATTTATGATATTATTAATTAAAAGTAACTAATTTAATCCTATGGGTATTTTTGTTATTTATATATAGGACTAGAGGGAGTAATATTTAATCTTATAAAAAAAAAATTGAGTTTTCATAAAGGGATAAACTTGCTTAAATTTTTTTATAATAAAATAAATTAATTTGAACATATGCTAAAATATTTTACATGAGGAATATTATTTATAGAAAATTATATGAAGAGAATATAGTCATTTTAAACCCCAAAAAATGAGGGTATTAAGAAATTTTCAGGTCCTTTGAATTATCATGATTGTCACACAAAAACCTAAGAATTATGATAATATTCATGTCAGAAGGCTTATTAGAGTTTGTCACATGTCAATTAAATATGAAAAAGGATGGAGATATGTACACTTTGGACGAAGAAATGCCAAAAGTTATAATTTCATTCGAGTTAAAGAAAAGCATGGATTAGTTTCAAGAAAATCGAAATAAGAAGAAATCAAGATTATGTGAGTCGAAAGTTATAAATTCAGATACAAATAAGCAAGATTATGAAGATGATGTTTATTAATTCATTATAAGGTTATGGTTTAGCCCTACATATAGTATCATCTCGGCTGATCTACAATAAAAAAACATGATGGAAGACACTTTGGCTAGTCTGCTTACATTTAGGAATGCAGAAAAATACAAAACAAAATACAACATCATTCACCCGACATCTAGCTACTAACATCTACTATCTAGTACATGTAACACTCTATTTTTACATATCACATTATTTTCTTAATTATTCTGTATTTATTTTTGGAGAACTAGATAGGAAATCTCAAAATTTTGATTACTACAGTTATGTAGTACTTAGTTTAGTTTTTTAATAATTTTTTTGGGAATTGAGCTCAAAATGGATAAAATGACTATTTTGCCCTTAAAAAGTTAGATAACAAAATAAAAAAAATTAGTTAGAAGTGTTTACAAATTATTTTTAATTTATCAATATACTTAGAATAATTAATAATAATTTTAGAATTTTTTGGGAATTTATTAAGACATTTTTGTGAAATGACCAAAATACCCCTAATTGATTGCGGGAGCAGCCTAGAGACTTTTTGACTTCAAAATATTTTGAAAATTTTATGCTAAATATCTTTCATTATAAAAATTTTATTTTGAAATAAAAATAATGAAAAATATAATAATCTTATTTCAATTTTTTCAACTATTTTTCTAATATTTGACAATTAATTCTAAAAAATCAGGAAGGAATTTCAAATTTCTGATTTTCACCATTACGCTCAAAATTTCAAGAGCTATTTAATAGTTATTTTTAATAATCTTTTTGAGCCAGAGCCCGGAGAAATTAGAAATAATGATTTTGTCCCTATTTTTCAACATTAAGGGGTGATGTGAGAAAAATATTCAATTGACATTAAAATGTCAATTTGAGCTTGGAATCATGTCATATATATTAAAATTTAATATTTTAAATTTTCTAGGAATTTCTGAAATTTCTGTGTAAAATGACCAAAATGTCCCTAGGTGTTCAATAAGCCAGCCAGTATTGGTTTGACATCCAAAAATTTTGAAAATGTTAATTTAAGTTTATTTATATGTGAAATATTTAATTTTATAATTTTCATAAAAATTTTGGTATTTATTGAATTAAAATGGATTTTTTATGAATTTTCTAGCTTAAAAATACAAAATAAATACATATAATTCAAACTAAATTAATAAAAATTAAAATTTATTATTAGAAATTTATTTTTGATTAAAAATAATTTATTTTTCTATCTTTTCCATTAAAATGCATTATTTTGATATTAAAAACTAATTTTTCAAGTTTAGGCATTTTTATCGGTACCGGTTAATTTACCAACAGATAAAATTTACAGTGAGGAGTTGAGGAAAGATCATATAGTACATCCCCAAGCCTAGGAGGAGTGATTCACCACCCTAAATGGTGTATGGTCCCTAAATTAGATTAAAAATAAATTAAAATTAGATTTATGACATAATGCTTACATAATGGATGATGTAATTTTGTGGACACCTAACCCCTTCTCCTCCTCTATAAGTAGCCATGGTTTTGGACCATTTTATTCAGCACCCCTCCCTCTCTCAAGCCACCAAATTCTTAGAGAGCTTATCTCTTTAGAAAAAATTCCCTTTTACTTTGCTTTTATTCTAAAATTTTACTAGTTTTCTAACAAAAGTAAAGTTCTCTTCCTAAGAGCGTTGCATCAACAATTCCATCCTCTTCATCAACCACCTAGAGGTAATGGGGGGAATGGGGTTGGTTTTAAATTATTGTCACTTTGCATGTTGGTAGGAAGGATTTTCCCCTAAAACCCGTTTAAAACTTAAGTTTTATTATTGTATTATTGTTTGATGTTAAACTTCAATTTTGCTAAGTTGTTACTCTGCCCAAATTTAGATTATTAAATCATAATTACTAATTGTTACTCTCTGCTCAAATTTAAATTATACTTGCTAAGTTGTTACTCTGTTCAATTTTAGAAAATTAAAATGTATTATTTAGTTGTTATTTTGCTAGAATTTTAGTAATTAAATTATAATTACTATGTCATTATTCTACTAAAATTTTATATGATTATTAAATTTTTATTCTGTTAAAATTTTGGTATTGTGCAATTTCTTCAAAATAAGTAGAAATGTCGATTGTACTGATGCTCAAATTAAATGAGACTAGGGAAATCCTCTGTTTGACAAGTTAGGAAGTGATAAATTAGTGAGTAATGTAAAGCAAGTGACATGTAATGGCATGACACCTTGTTAGGGAAGCTACAGTTTGGTATACTGCGAGATGAAAGGCAAGGACCCATGGTTAGGTCTAAGGGTATAGTATCGAGTGGTGAGCGTCTTAATGACCAAGGTAGCGCTCTTGAGCTGAACAATCACTTAACCAACTTGATAACCCTGACAACTGCTCAGCATCATCAGGATTGGTGAGAGTATACCTCTATAAATGGATATCTTAAATTGTTATTTTGTTTCTCAATGATGACGAGGATTGTACCATGTGATGATGTTGAGAGAGGTATATGTACTCCCAGTAACTCCCTAAGTTCTATTAAGAACTATACCCACTAATAGAAAGTATGGATCCATATCGAGTAAGGATAGTATAAAATAAAATAAACTTTAGGTTTCCCTTTTATTATCAACTATGTTTTATCCGTATTATATGGTATAATTCCTACCATACATGTAAAAGTGATATTAGAATCAAATCACCTCACTCCATTACTTTTTCTTTTATGCATGATTGATCGCAGTTAATGAAGACCGCTATTGATAAGGACCTATAGGCATAGTCTGATGGCTTGTTTATTTTATGGGATTAGACAGACACTCCTCTGAATAGGATTTTTTTTTTATGTATTGGGAATAAGTAGTAACTATTTTGATGTATATTTGATCTCTTTATATTTCAGTAATTTTTCTGATTATGAAAACATGATATACGGTTTACAATGATACATATAGATTTTATTTTTTTTACTACTGATTTCAATTTGTTTAAATTTACAAATTTTTTATTATTAAAAGCGGAGAAAAATTTTACTCGTATTTTAAATAAGTAAATAAGTATGGAGTTGTGTTCAATGTGAATGGGTGTCACAATACCTACCTTCATAGTGTAGCAAAAAAGTTGGTAGGCCTACTCAAGGATTAGATTTAAAACTCTTTTTTTCTATGTTGACAATATTTCTTTGGGAAGTGTCCCAGAAGCTTAGCATAAGATAGTTGTCATATCTTCCTCTCTTCCTCTGTCAATAATGCCATAAATTTGGCTAGCCAAAGTCAAAAACCTTAAGTGGATCTGGGTCTAATCAAAGATCTCTAAGCAAATGAAACTAACCCAAACCAATGGATAGTTGGGAAAAAAACAATATAGATGAAGAGGATATTTAATCATTTCAATAACCCTAGAAATAAGTCTACCTTAACAGGGCAAGGTTTCTCGGCCAGAAATATTATCAAAGCAAATCCAAGTAATCTTCTAATGAAGTGTCCCAACAAATAACTTTTTTGCTTAATGTAAAAGGTTTGATAAATAAATACAATATCCCGATTTCTATTTGTATAGGCAAAGAAGAACCAAAGTACAAATGAGCAAGACACTGAAGTTAACCATTCAATTACCTTAAATGCTATTTGAGCACTAGGAAATTGAAATGATTAACTGTTAGGGATTAACTTAAGGATGAAGAATGAACAAATAAGCCTCCCTTTGTATAGCCTTCATTAAGCAAGAACATTACATGGAGAATAAGGAGCAATAAATGCCCAAGAAGAAACACCCAATTAGTATAAGAGTAAACTACATTGACACATCCTAGATTTTTTGAGATTGTACATAATCTCCTTTTTTTTTAAACATTTACAACAACCTCCTTTATAGGGATACACGGTGTAATATTTTTCAAACAATCAAGGAGGGTTATATAGGGGTGTTAGTGTAATGTTTATCAAATAATTAAGGAAATTAGTGTAGAAATAAATAAAAAAGGAGGGATATCAGGCAAATATGACGAAATCTTAGGGGTGTTAATTTAATTTACTTTTAGTATAAACGATCAAGTGTGTGACATTAACCACGCACAAAAAATAGTATAAAAATGGCACATGTAAAAGGCAAAGCCTAGTCCTGAACGATGTGAAACAAATATCTTGATACACTTACATTACAATCATACTAAGCTTGGGGGCAATTGTTATGGAATGGACTTAAGCTTAATCCATATATCGACTTTCCTAGACCCAAATGTTGAGGCATCCCTGGACGATACAAGTGTTGATTGAAGTCAACACTAGTAACAAGGTAATTAACCTACACATGTGAACAATGAATCATATATCGATCAGCAAGAGTAAAGTTACCTTGTTATTATACCAAAACATGATATAGTTGCCCACAAGAGATCTTGTGTGTTGTACCAAAGAATTTACCCAACTCTAACATCTATATAAACCACTAACATCATTGTAACAAGTAACATTTATTACATATTGTCACCGTAGTGGAATATTTGTTAATGAGCATTAGAGTGCCTTTTACAAGTACTCATCTCATTTTCCATGGTGTCCCAACCACATCGGAGCTCTAAAAATTCATTAGGAGATCTTGAATCTCAACCTAAAGACCTCAGATCTCATCCTTCAGACCTCAAACCCATGTGAAAAACATTTCATCATCATCATTAAGAGTTCAGTCCTAATCAATAGTCCATCTTGGATAGAACAAATAATTTTGTTAAATTTATTTAGTTAATTAAGGTCTATTATTTTTAAAATTAAACAACTTTGGTTTTACATCAATTTCTCTACTCAAAACCTTCATATTCTCAATTTTTACTTAAAAATTCATCAAACCACTCTAATTATTTTAAATTTTATCTACTCAAACCTCGCCAATTTTCACTCAAATAAAAAAAATTCTTAAATTTTTCTTCAAATTCGATCCACTCCTATATAAAATCTTTTAAATTTATTAAATTTCCTCTAAATTTCTTATTTAAACTATTTCATATCTCAAACTCATCACAAATTTCTAAATATTTAGATAAATAATAATTATAATTTTAAATATAAATTAAGTAATAGATAGACCCAAATTTATTTAATTTTAAAATAAAAAACTTAATTTATTCAAAAAATTAAGAAGTCAAAATTGTACACAATTTAAATGAAAAAAACTAAAAATACAATTCAATCTACTCTTATACTATAGATTAGAACTCCTTACTTGGAGATTGAAACTCTCACTTTTCTATCTTTCCCATTAGATATTCTCAACACACACACTCTTTTCTTTTTGGGACAACTAACCAAAAAAATCTCTCTCAATCATTTTAAATTACCATCATTTTATCTTTATCTGTATACTTTATTGTTTTAAATCGCTTATTTCGTTTAATTTAAAAATAATCTTGTATCACAATTTAAATTATTTATTATAATTTAAAATATAATTTATGTATATTAAAAATATTATTTAATATAAATTATAATCATATAAAAATAAATATTTATCTTATAGAATGTATTTACTAAAATACTGTTCCAAAAAACTTTAGAAACGAAATATTGCCTTGTTCTGTGTGCAACTGATGCAACGACCTTACATTTTATAAGCCATCTTCATTGTTGAACGTCTTGAACAAGACTTACTCGTAATAATTTATCAATCTGATCCAAATGTGACCTTAATTTGTTTATATATCAGGATTCCGCCGCCACCTCCGGAACAACGACTTTATCCTTGTAGGATATGAGCTTCTCTTTTGCAGCAGGTTTGGGAGATGCATTCAGCATTCTCCTAAAACTTGACCTCTTTGGCGCGAGGTCTTTCTCCTCCGACGAGGGAGTGAGAGCGTTTTGAGCGGACATATAGAATCCAAGAAAAAGTTTCGAATTTAAAAAATATTTGACAATTAATTATGTTAATAAATCTTTAGTGATTTATAATAATAATATTAATTTGATATAAATGATTTCAATGAAAAAAGCCATTATAATTATTTTGACATAAAAAGGGGAGCGGTAAAAAGGGAAGTGCATTGCACCTATACATTCTTAAAATAAATTAAAACTTTTTTATTAAAAATTATTAATTTGTTTTGATACAAAGTTGAGTATGTATGTCACAGAATAAAAAGACACACGTCATTATATATAAGAATGAAAATTCATACAAAAGAATAATATTTTTAAGAAGGTTTAAATATGTTTTAGTTCCTATAAAATGAACGAGTTTTGATCTTGATCTTGTAAAAAAATTTCTTTAGTTTTCATCCTTTAAAAATATGAATAATTGTTGTTGGTTCTTACTGTCATGTGACATTTGTTAATTATCTATGTGTTTAACAAATGTCAAGTGACCAGCCTAGGTAGCATCCACTAATGTCTACAGTACCATATAAACATGTGGTACCTCTAAAAAATTTTCTAAACCCCTAAAATAAATATTATTTATCTACCTTAAAATGAATGTTAGAGATAAAAAAAATAGTAATTTCATGTTTTGGAGGGATGAAAAATAAAGAAAAATGTTTTATAAGGACTAAAGCCAAAATTGGTTCATTTTATAGGGACCAAAAATGTAATTTTAAATTTTAGAGGGATGAAAAAAAATTATAAGACCAAAATTAAAACTCACTTATTTTATAAGGATTAAAAATATATTTAAGCATTTTAAGAATAATCACTCAACAGTAAAAAAAAAGAAAGAATAATCACTCAAATTTATATTGTTTGCTTTCATCAGTGCATGTTTGCTTTCCCGTCGCGGATCCACATTGAGAGCAAAATTAGTAAAAAATAAGGTAAAAGCAACTATTAATTGTTTCTTGGACCGTTCACTAATATTCAACACGTTATCAAAGACACTAAATCAATCATATTTTAAATTTGATTATTCACATGGTGCGTAAGTTTCTTAAAATTTAAACAGATTTATCTAGAGTCAAGACAACACATTTAGCAAGATTGTTTTATTATTTATATTAACATAATAGATATTTATTAATAAAAATATTACTATTTTTAAAATTATTTTAATTTATATATTTATTTAAATTAACAATATGTGGTGTAATATATCGAAAACTTAAGGTTATAAAGTAATTTCGTACGAGACGTTGATTGCTGCGACGATTCGTCGTGGCTAATTCCCGCCTAACGTAACGGCAATTTCAAATCTTTGATTGTCATTGATTTATATAACAAAACAGTGTTAACAATTAATAACTTTGACATAGATGGGAATTATTTCAAGATCGAGGCTTCCTGGAAATTACAGAGAAGTTTATACGCGGGAGTATTTTATTTCTTTTCAGGACCAGAGCGATGCTCGGCTTTTTAGCATGTAGTTATCAGTCAAGTAAGGAAATGTTTCACGTTTGGTTCAGCCTTGAACGTATTCACTTGTTTCTTACGGGTGTGTTTGGTTGTGTAAAAAGAAAATAAGTGAGGAAAAAAATAATAAAATTTCAATTAAAGAAAAGTATAAAGAAAATCGAATTATTGTTTTTTAAAAATTTAACTTTTTTCCTATTTTTCTTCTACTTCCTTTATAACCAAACTGAAAAAAAAAATTATTATTCATGCTTTCTATTTTCTTTCATTATAACTACATACCATATAATTTAAGTTGCCATTTATCATTTAATCAAAAAAAAAAGTTGCCATTTATCAAACCAGGGTTATTTGCGTGATCGATATCAATTTTTTTAATGTTTAATGTATCCTTTTTCAAAAAGTTTGGACTAATCTCAAAAGTTATTCTATAATATTTTGTTAAAATAAATAAATAAATAAATAATTTCTAAATAAATTAAATAAACTCCCAATAGATTACTCAATTATTTTTCATCCTTATAAGTAGTATGAAGCTTTTTTTTTGAGGGAAAGTAGTATGAAGTTTAAATCTGGTAAAATATATTTTAAAAATATAAAATTATTTATATTTAAGCAAGGTCTAAGTGCAATTGTGTTCAAATCCTTTAAGTAAATGGAAAAAAAAAAATGTAGTTAAGAGGAAAAATCCTACTAAAAGGTAGCAGTCAGTTAGGTTTTTCGTAGTAGAAATTAATTATTTGCAAAGTTGTGGATACTTCGCACTTATAACAATATAACATAATAACAAAAAAAAAATGATTTTACTTACATTAAAAATAATTAATATCAATACACAGACACACGCACACATACATACATTTATATATATACATACATACATACATACATTTAAACTTCAAAAAATAGTCCTATCAGTGTTTTAAAATTTGGCTCAAATCAGGAACCGGTGGTGCAGTTAATGATTGGATCGGACATACCATCGACTTGGTATGAACCGGTGTGATTCAGCGGGTGTAGTTAAACCAGTGAACTAACGGGTTGACCTAACTAATTCAAAGAATTTTTTTAGAAACGACATCTTTTTAACTACAGCTATTGAAAAGAAAATAGAAACCCCAACTTTAATATAATTTATATATATTTAAAAATTTATTTATATGAATTTTAATTATACAAAAAATTCATATGTGAAATGATAATAATCACTGAGACCATAAATCCAAAATCCAAATACACGTATGCGTATGGCATAAATGTCTCTCGTGTTGACCGCATAACTACACTTGCTTTTTCACTTGCTCTTGTTTGTTTTAACCTTGATACGTAATCTTTAGTCCTTCCTTCCTTCACACTTGTGTCAGATACCATTTGTTGATTTTATTTATTTATTTATAGGCTACACATCACCATTATTGAAATTTAAAAAAATAATTTTTATATGTATAAAATTTATATTTGTGAATATTTTTAAGTTCTTTATTAGAGACCAGATCATGCAGTTCAATTAGTAACCCTCCGGTTCGATTATTGACCTAATGACCTAGTGCCCTAACCGAGTTGATGACTGGTCCAAAATTTAAAACATCGATTTAGATTTAAAATAAATTTTGTTTAATAAAAATAAATATATATAATTCTATTAAAAATAATTTAAAACTCAATGTGTGGTGTTGTTAATAAAAAAATATTTTAGTTCTCTTTAAAATATTTTTTAGAACTCAAAGTGTGTATGTCTTGTTTAATAAAAAATAATTATTTAATTCTATTAAAATAATTTAAAACTATGTATGTATTGTTTAATGAAAATCAATATATTTTAATTCACTTAAAAATAATTTTAAAAAAACTCGGTGTGTGTGGGTGTCTGTATGTAGATTTACTAATGCATACTTTTTTACTTTAAAGAGTATTTTATTAAGTTATAATTTCATTTTTTTAAATACATCTAATGTCAATGTGTAACTTGTTGAAATATTATTTCCAAAAAAAACAAGTTTTCTATGTTTTTGAGTGTAAATAGAGAAAAAGAAAATAAAAATGAGTGGAAAATAAAAATAACATTTTACTATTAATTTGAACAGAAAATAGATAATTTGTTTTTTTGTGATTCTCACACGTAAAAAATTTTCCCACCTAACTTGCCATGAAAAAGTAGGGGAAATTATTGTTGCATTTGATTTTTTTGTTTTAATTTTTTAAAATTAAATAAATTTTTCATAACTTAAAAAGTAATAAATAAATTTATGTTAAGAGAAAAATAATATAGTAAAAATTTTAATTTTTAGTAAAATTTAATATTTTTTAAAAATAGTATAAAAAAGTTATACAATTTATTATTTTTACTATCACACTATCTAAATTACAAGCAAAAGAAATTTCTACATTTTTTTTTTTATTTCCATCAAAATAACACAACTTTTCTATTTATGTATCTATTATTGTTGTTCTTATTATTTCTTTCCCTATGTTTCTTTCTTTTTTTTATTTCATTTTTAATCCAAATAGAACATATAAATTATTAACTTCATGAAAATTTTCATTTCCCATGAGAACACAACATACATTTAGTTAGATCAACTAACTCAAGGGTTGATATGACTGGTCCTAACCCAAATCCAAGTTTTAAAATGAAACTTATATGTTTCTCTCCCCCTCTCACTTGCTTACTCACTCTTTTTCTCTTGTATATTGAAAGAACAAGATAGATTGAGATGGATTATAATAGGCTTAGACTAAATTATGTGCAACCACATATGGTTTAGGAAAATGGGGAAAAGGGGAAATTTAATGAAGAAAAAAATGAGAGGAAGAAAAAGGAGAATTCAATCGAGAAGGGATTAATCTTGCTTGATTCAATGAAAAGAGAGGAAAAGTAAACAAAATTTATTATTATATACTTAAAGAGTTTATAGACTTAAAGAGTTATAGATAATATTGCAGTGTAAAAGTTTTTCATTGTCAATCAATCAGGAATCATGGTATGACTTTTTAAGATAGTTATTATAAAAGTAACAAACTTATCATACATTATAGTTTGTGATTAGATGACAATGTAAAAATCTTTACACTATATATATATATATATATATATATATATATATTATAATACTATATATATATATATATTATATTTATATATGTATGTATTTATGTATGTATATAATTTTATTTTATTAATACTTAAAGTAGTCAAATAAAGTTATTAAATAAAGATAATTTCGGGTATGCTCGATTTTTTATTTTTGAAAAACGTTTTGTTTTAAAAACAAACAAAAAGTTGTTGTTTGATAAGTTTAGTTTTTAAAATTGTTTTAAAAAATAATATCTCCTTTTCCAATTTGTAAAATAAAAACTAGAATATCTCTAAGTTATTTTTTATTTTT